>JAJJMA010230778.1:632-12306 GCA_023529015.1 Papaver nudicaule
AATATTTAATCCATCACGGTATTGTGTCTCTACTTACCTATTCTGACTCTGTCGGATTGATTAGCGAGTACTTGTATGAGCTAAATGTAAGTGAGATCGTGACTCACACTTATGTTGTGTAGACTCGATATACTGTTGTTCTGAGCATCGAATATTACATCATGGTTTGGCTTTGAATGCTGAAGTTCTGAATCATTTACTTGATTCTGTATATGAACATATCGTATGCCATATCATACTTCTGGATTCCGAAACCATATTCTTGTTATCTCATCTTATGGATTTTCAATGAAACCTCAATGTAGGTTTTGGTAAAACTAAACATTGATTTCGAAACAATAATCTGGTTTTCGTATCCGTGAGCTATTGATCCGCAACTTAAATATTGTGACCAATGAGAGAACATGAGTTCGAAACTATGTTTGCTGGCTAACAGTGACTTGAGAATCAAGATCAATGAATCTTGACCATGTGAGTTCTAAAAGGTCGAAAAGACCCTGGGGTTTCCTAAAGGTTTATGTGAACCGGGAAATATAGCCTGTGCGTCAAGGCTAAAAAGGTAAAACGGTTCTTGACCACATGGACTCTCAAGTTCGACACCAAACATTTGTGACGAGTCTAATATGTGTTTCTTGTTTCGAAACCTTAACCAAGGTTTTGTTAAAAAAAATATAGATTTCGAAACCTCACTTTGCTTTCTTTATATGGAAACTTGATTTGGGAACCTTAATTCAGTTCTGGTCATATATGAACTTTAGATTTCGAAACCTTAATTTGGTTTTTGCCAAACAGTATGTAGGTTTCGAAACCTTAATTTGGTTCTCTCAGAATGCGTATTTCGAAGTTCAAACTCTATCATTTTGATTTGTGCTTCAACGAATTAATGAGTTTTGTTGGTACAAAGTACCCACCACCCACGTGTAAGCATCTGAGAAGAGGGGGCAGGTTAACCATGATAGAAGTGTAACATCAAATAAGATTTGAGGCACCTTTATCTCATCTCGAGTAAGGATCTGGATGAAGGGCTGAGATCTATGGAACCCTTATCCCATCTCGAGTGAGGATCCAGATGAAGGGTTAAGATCCATACACGACTATTGATGGGACTAGACCTCAACGACAGCTGGTAGGCGTGGGAGACACCCAACTACCCGCATTTAAGGCTCGGTCAGAGGAAGTCAGAAGTCAAGAAACGCGTGTCAAGTTCTTGGCGGTGGAAAGAAGCATGAGACGCACTCACAAGAAGACTTCACTAAGAAGTAAGCAAGGTGCCGCAGAAGCAAAGAAGAAAGCCGCATTGAGAAGGAGGTATGAGAGCTCCACCAGGTGTGAATGCAAATGTTTGGGAACCACCATAGATCTTCTATAAATACTCAGCTCAGTGGAATAAGTTCAGGATGGACAAAATAGTGCATGAAGGAGAGATAAAAAAACTACTAAGGAATTAACTCAGTGAGATCTAGGAACAATACTCTCTTGTACTAATACTCAAAGTCACTAAGACTGAAACTTGTTTATTGTAATATGATTCCCACTTTTTATATGAATGATTAATACTAAGAGAAGTGCTTGGTGTTATTAGTATTTGACTTATACTGATGTTACTCATTAAGATATAGCTCTCTAGTGTTGATTAAGGACTCAATATCATATTTATGTTGTATGTTTGTGGCATAAGGCTAGTATAGTTTTATGCATAAACAGTTTGGCGCTAGAAACAGGGACTTCGGTCTCTGGTAAAGGATATATCCTTCCTATGCTACCTTGTGTTACTCTTCTCAAAAAAAAAAAAAAAAAAACTTTTTGTTGTTACTAGTAAGAAAGTAGCTAGAGGTATCAAAGGAAATAAAATTAATCATACTTTTTGGTGAGTATTGGTCTTGATTTTTAAGATCGTTCTTCTGTCGTTCGCGAAATGGGAAACTCCAAAGTATTTACAACTCCAAGATCAGAACCAGGAGTGCAACAAAAGATCAGTTTGATACAAGGGATGTAGAAGCAACAGAACATAGCATCATTACTCCAGCACCTACGACGCAAAGTTTAGCGACAACAGCCACAAGTGCTGCAGCAGATAGAGCCGTAGCTGATAAAGCCGCAGCAGATAAGGTCGTAGCTGATAAAGCCGCAACAGATAAGGCCGTAGCTGATAAAGCAGCATCAGAAAAGGTCGCACAGGAAAAGTTGATTGCTGAACACCGGGCCTCATGTGTAGCCGCAGCCCAAAAGGCGTCTGCCGAAAAAGCAGCTGCCGAGAAATTCTTTTCAGAAAAAGCCGCTGCTCAGAAAGCTGCAGCGCAGAGATCCGCAATAGAAAAAGCCCAAAAGGAGAAAGCCAGAGTCGACAAAGCTCAGTCAAATTCTAGGGCAGCAGCCGAGAATGCAGTTGAAGAAAGAGTCACTAGAGATCGGACAAGGAATGAAAAAGCCCTCTCAGAATCCAGAACTGCCGCAGAAAGGAGTGCCGCAAGCGCCAAGGCCGCATCAGAAAAAGCAGCAGCCAGCGTAGCTTTTTTGGAAGCAGAAGAAGCCGCAGACCTGGAAGCAGTACTGAAAGCATCGCGGCAGGAAAAGATGGGAGACTCGTCATTTATGGTCCCCAATCAACCTTATGGTATCTCTCTAACTAGGTCTTCAATGATAAGACAACCTCAACCAAGGATGTTCTTAGGGGAAGCAAGTGCGCTACCGTTGGGATTAGGAGCCATACAAGAGATCTACTCCAACAAAAGAACCGGAGATTTCGGACCAGTGATTCCAGTCACAGTTGAGGAAAAGATGGTAGCTTGAGGATAAATGATTGTACACCTAGAGATTTGTCAGAAAAAAGCAGCCACTTAGTGAGAGAGCTTCATGAGTTCCAACTAGAAGAGATGAGGAAATTTAAATCCACTTTTACTGATGCACTTTCTCTTTTGGCCGAGGAAAATCAGGTACTCAAAGATGCACGAGAAAGGCTCCAAAAAGCCGAAGAGGAAGTTGCTGAGAACAATTCAGTAGTAAGAGCTGCAGTGTCGCCAGATCCAAGTAGTCCCTTTCATAGGAGCGAACCAGCCTGAGCCAATACGATGCATACATCCGAAATACGCCGCAAAAGCAAATGTAGTATTCACACGGGAAGAAGATTATAACCCATATGAGGATGAGGGGAGGATTACGAAGATATTATACCCAGATGTGATCACACTACTATAAGGGATAGGCAGCATAATGATATGGATCAAATGCGTCATGAGATCTTAATGCTCAAGTCTAAGCAAGGCGGTGGACATTTGGAAGAATCTATGAGAGATTCCCATTCCACACCCTTGGTTCCAAGGATTAGTTTCTACAAATTGACCGATAAATGTAAGCCCCCTATTTTTGTTTGTTTTGAAGGACATGATGATCCCACTATCCACTTGAGGTACTATAGAAGAGCTATGGCACAATGGGAGTGGGACGACTTATGTGTAGATTTTTTCCTTCAAGTCTGAAGGGTCCTGCCTTGGCTTGGTATGATGATCTTTCATCCCACTCGATTAACTCCTTTGATGAACTAACTAATGCTTTTATCACTAAATACTTGTACAACAAAAGAACAAAGGCCGGCCTAGATCGAATGTTCGCCCTTGCCATTGGACCCAAAGAAACTTATCAAGAGCTAAGGGACAGATGGATCAAAATTGGGCAAGAAATTGGAAGTGTAAATCCAGAAATCAGCATCAACTGTTTTAAATGGGCTCTAGACCGAATGAGCAATCTTTTTGTGGACATTCACAGCCAAAAACCTAAGACTGAGGGAGACCTAATGGTTCCGATTGACAAGCATGTCCGACTACAAGAGATTCAAAAGGATAATCCTACAGCACAACCCTCACCAAAAACCGCACAACGAACTAATGAAGTGGAGCCTGAACCCTCGGTGCCCAAAAGAAATTATGAATCGACAAAAGTTCCGTACTCAGATAAGAAGGCCAGGAATGAGGACTACACACATAATAATGGCAAGACCAACAACTTCAAAAGGGGCATACCCTTCACTGATATTGTGTACACCAAGCTGAACGCGGGAATCGTCCAAATAATGGCCGCAATTAAAAATCGTCAGGACTTTGAATGGCCGCACACTCGAGGCAGGCAGCATCCAAAAACTGCAAGTCATCCGGAAAGATGTGAGTACCATGACTTCAGAGGACATACAACCGAACGATGTAAGAACTTGAAAGACCAAATCCAAAAAATGATAGACGCAGGAAGTTTGAATGAATATGTTTTAAACCCAAACGATGTGGCACCACCACAAAAGGATAAAAATGTAAAGCTACATAACAACCAAGTCATCCACATGATAACTCACTCGGAGCATTACGACCCATCCCTCTCAGGAGATGTGGGAAGGAGGCTGAGGAAAAGAGTTGAAGACCATGAAATGTTTAAAATAGATGGAGTCATTACCGAAGATTGGGAAGAATGGATGGCTGCGCCACTTACATTTTCTTCTGAAGATATAGATCAAGAGTTGGAGACCCATAACGACGCTCTGGTGCTCACCCTTCCAATTTCAGGATGGAACGTGACTAAAATCTTGATGGACGGAGGAAGCTCTTTGAACGTACTCTTTTATGATACCTATAGACGGATGGAAATGACTGACGAACAACTCACCCCTTCACGCTTCACTATATATGGGTTCAATGGAGCGACATCCAAGTCAAAGGGAGAAATCATTCTGGAGGTCAGAGCAGGGCCAATTCGAGTGAATACGCGTTTCAGTGTGGTCGAAGCTCCCTCCCCTTACAACGCAATTATGGGCATATTATGGGTGCATAGACTAAAAGGAACGGCATCAACGTACCATCAATTTTTACGTTTTCCAGGGCCTCATGGTAAGCTACAAATCAAAGGAGACCAGATAGATGCAAGAATTTGTCAGGCAGAGGAAACTCAGTACAATGTAGAACAAGTGCAAGCCCTTCAAAATCTCAAAAAGGAAAAGCAAGAAGGTATCAAAGAAGAAAAGTATCAGCAATGTCTCAAAGATGTGGAATGTCAAAGATTGGAATGCATCCCGAAGACGGACCTCAGTCCAAGCGGCCACAATATCGAAATTTTTAATATCGAAGCCAGTACTTCAACGAGCAAGCCAGACAGTGAGGCCATCAAATAACAATTAAAGAAGGCGCCACTCTGTGGTGACCCCTCACCAACCTTTTCCGCATTAGAACCAACAAAAGAGGTCAACATAGGCGATAAAGACGCACCAAGGATGATAAAAATAGGTACATTAATGGGAAAATAGCGTGAGCACTTATTACATGAGCTCCTGAAAGAATATGCGGACGTCTTTGCGTGGAAAATGTCAGATATGCTGGGCATCAACCCGGAAATAGTAAGTCATAAACTCGAAATCAAAGAGGGATCAACCCCGTTCAGGCAAAAGGTGCGAAAAGTGTCATCTGAATACCACCATGAAGTAGAAAAAGAGCTCAGGAAGCTCCTGGAAGCAGGATTTATTAGGGAAGTCACCTGTCCTACATGGATCTCAAATATGGTTTTAGTACCAAAAAATAACGGAGGAATACGCATTTGCATTGAATTCACCAATCTGAATAAAGCTTGTCCTAAAGACAGTTACCCGCTACCCAACATAGATCAACTGGTGGACGCCACTGCGGGGCATGAACTCCTATCTTTTATGGATGGGTACTCTGGGTACAACCAGATCGCACTGGCTAAAGAGGACCAGGATCACACTGCTTTCTTCATACCTCACGGATTATATTGCTATACAAGGATGCCTTTCGGACTCAGAAATGCTGGGGCAACCTACCAGAAGCTAATGGACAAAATTTTCAAACCCTGGATTGGACACAACTTGGAAGTCTATGCAGACGATATGTTAGTCAAAAGCAAAAAGGCGGTAAATCATCTAAATGACCTCAGAGAAATATTTCAAGCAATGAGATCCTGCCAAATGAAGGTCAACCCAGAGAAATGTACCTTTGGAGTCACATCGGGAAAGTTTTTGGGGTATCTAGTGACAAAAAGAGGGATTGAAGTGGATCCAAGCAAAATTCAAGCAATTGTTAATATGCCTTCACCAAAGAGCCTCAAGCAAGTCCAGAGACTAAATGGAAGTCTGGCAACACTGGGAAGATTCATTGCCAGGTCCTCAGACAAACTAAAACCTTTATTTGATACTTTGAAAAAGGAAAGAAAATTCGCATGGAATGAAAACTGCGAGGCATCATTCTCAAAGATTAAAGAATACCTTGCATCCATACCAATACTACAAAAGCCTGAACCAGGGGAAGTCTTGGCACTATATATTGCGGCAACTGAGAATGCAATAAGTGATGTCCTAGTAAGAACAATTACAAACATAGAGCAACCCATTTACTATGTTAGCAAAACACTTAATCAAGCAGAAAGAAACTATACTAAGATTGAGCAGCTCATCCTCGCACTTGTTTTTGCCTCACAAAAGCTTCACACTTATTTTCAGACTCACTGGATTAGAGTCCCAACAAAAGCCCCACCGGGGAAAGTTTTAAAAAATGTTTCAGCGATAAGAAGGGTGGCGAAATGGAATGCGCAGCTAGACCAATTTGATATCATTTTTGAGTCCCGCACAGCTTTGAAGTCTCAAGTACTGGCAAACTTCTTAGCAGACCTGCCATTAAGTGATGAGGCAGAAGTAGATGACCTTCTAGAAGAAACTGCAAATGAAAAAGAGCGGGAGAACATTATGCAACCATCCATCAAAAGCAAGTAGGAAGTGTTCGTGGATGGATCCAAGAATGACGAAGGAAGCAGAATCGGCATAGTCATTGCTACTCCCACAGGGGATAGAATAGTACACTCATTTCATTTAGAATTTGGGGATGTCATAAATAACATTGTTGAATATGAAGCAGTCATTCATGCATTAAGGATCATCTTAGATATGGGAATATCCGATGTGCGACTCACAAGCGACTCTCAGTTGGTCATCCGACAGTTGGAATTAAAATACAGAACATTAGACGACAATCTGGTGTCCTACATGGATTTGGCACAAAGTTTGGCATCTGAGATACCAAATATCACCTTCAGGCATTTATGCCGCAAAGACAATCGTCATGCGGATGCACTGGCCTTCATCGCTTCCATGACCCGTAATAAAAAAGAAACCTCAATAAAATTGGGGCGCATCTATGAACCATCTGTTGAGTTAAGGCAGTCTTCAGAACAATGCAATGTGACGAGATCAGGCATGAGGCATCAATGGAATGCTGGGCCAGGACCTGAGGAAAGTTTAAAAGATGGAACAACCTTCCAAGACGATGAAATACTGCCAAAAAGCATTGAAAAAGGAAAGGGTGCAGCACTGCTGCCTGGGGAGGATGATTATGATCCAACAAAGAAAGCTTGCACCAAATTTCCATTGTTACCTTTAAGGGATGATGATTGGAGAACACCGGTGATCCAATACTTAAATGGAACAGCAGCACCGGCAAACGCCTCTGACAGAAAGAAGTCAGAATCACGGGTGAGAAATTATAGGTTAGAATGGAGTCTTATACCGTCAGTCTTTCTTAGGACCATTACTGAGATGTTTATCCCAAGAAGAGGGAAATGAAATACTACCTGCAATACATTATGGTGACGCAGGCAACCACAGTGGAATGAGATCCTTGGCACTCAAAGCCAAAACTCAAGGATACTACTGGCCTTTCATGAATAGAGACGCAACTGATATTTCTCGCAGGTGTGAGGAGTGGCAACGTTTCGCCAGAAAAATTAAAGCACCAGCCACAACACTCAACTCGGGAATGAGCCCTTGGCCCTTTGTGAAATGGGGAGTGGACATTGTAGGACCATTAATTGAAGGAACAAAAAAAAGAAGATACATAATTGTGGCCACTGATTATTTTACAAAATGCGTAGAGGCAAAAGCCCTTGCTCGAATACGAGATATTGACATATTAAAATTTTTGTTTGAAAACATAATTTGCAGATTTGGAATACCCGCAATTATAGTCTCAGATAACGGGAATCAACTCTCAGGAAAAAACATCGATAAACTTTTCAGTGCATTCAACATTCAAATGAGAAAGTCTACCCCCATTTATCCCCAGAGTAATGGCCAAGCAGAGGCCACAAATAAAACAATTGCCCTTAACCTAAAAAGGACTTTAGATCTCAACAAGAAGAGTTGGTGCGAGCAACTACACAATACTCTATGGGCTCTTCGAACTACAAAAAAAGAATCTACGGGAGAAACTCCTTTCTTATTAACTTATGGTGCAGAAGCAGTAATCCCAACAGAGATCATCATCCCAACAACAAAAACCGAATCTTGGGAGAAAATGCTCAATACAGATCTCATGCTAGAAAAGCTAGATGATGTAGAAGAAAGAAGTGAAGTTGCATTGCAAAGAATGGAAAATTACAACCGAAGATTGGCCACAGAGTATAACAAAAAAGTCAAGCTAAGGAACTTTGTAGTGGGGCAATATGTTCTACGAGAAATACCAGCCTACCAAAAAATGAGAAAATTGGGAAAATTTGCACCCACATTGGGAGGACCCTACATTATACATGATGTTGCAGGTAAAGGATCCTACTACCTAAAAAACATGAAAGAAGAGCTATTATGCCACCCTTGGAATTGCAAGTATTTGAAACTCTACTCCCTTTGGGGTTGCATCTTAATGTCTCCAAGACTGAACTTTTCTGGCCTACAGTTGATAGCAGAGGGTTAGTTGATGGCGTTTTCCCACCTCGTATATGCCGACCAGCAGATGGAGTAAAGTTGTTGGGAGGACCTGTTAGCCTGAACCCTCAGTTTTGCAAGAGTATGATAGTTAGCAGAGTTCATAAGACCACGGGCCTAATTGATGCTATACAGAAGCTCAAAGATCCCCAAGGTGAGCTTTTACTGTTGAGGAACTGTTCTGGTGTCTCGAGGCTATACTTTTCCATGTGGACAACTAAGCCTGAATACTTGAGTGAGGCACAGGTTCTTTTTGATAATCACCTCAAACAATTTCTTAGACATCTTGTTACTGGTGATGGGCCGGGTTTTGGTCTTCTGCAGCAGAGGCTCGCTACACTTCCCATCAAGTGTGGTGGTCTAGGGGTGTACACCATGGAGGATACTATGCAGTATTGCTATCAGGCATCTTGCTTCCAAACAAGAGCTCAGCAGGAAAACATTTTGAGGTTGTCTGGTGTATCCTATTTGTGTCCCAGCTTTGATCAGGCACTTACTCGTTTCAAACAGGTATGTGGTACCGAGAGTTCTTCATTATGCATTGATGATATTGCCCCCCATTCTATGAGTTCCTTGGCAATCAAATACTTCGATGCAGTGAAGAAAGATCTACCTAATCGGTTTGCTATGACGGAGCGTGATTCAGCCTTATGGCAGTGCAACATGATCAAGCATGCACAAGATTATTTATTGGCCATCCCGATTGCCGGGCTCAATCAGAAACTTGGGTCTCGACATTTCAGAGCTATCTTGCGCTATAGACTTGGGATCCCTCTCTTCGAGGAGGGAGGCAGTTGCACCAGTTGTGGTAGGGAGATGGATATTTTCGGGGATCATGCCTTGCATTGCTCAAGTGGCATTGGTCTCAAGTATAGACATGACCTGGTTCGTGATACCTTTGCTGATATTTGTTATCGCGCGGGGGTCCCAGCTAGGAAGGAGGTTGATTTGGGTTCCTCTCAGATACCGGTTTAGCTTTGAGACCTGCGGATGTCTTGGTGTATAACTGGGATAATGGACATGATGTATGCATGGATATCACAGTTGTTTCACCTTTTACAGGCGTTGGGGTGCGCGCTTTTGTTCCGGGCAAGGCAATCGAGGATGCTGTCGCTGGCAAAAAAGAGAAGTATTTAGAGAAATGTACTGCTCAGGGATTTGGCCTTGGAGTGCTGGCTTTCACCACCTTAGGGGAGATGGGTAGTGACACTGTGGAGTTCCTGAAAAAACTGCGCAATTATATGGCTAGTCATGATGCTAACGTCACAGTGGGAGATTACATTTTTCATAGGATAGGAGTTGTACTTCAAAAAGGGATTGGGGCTCAACTTGTTGCCAGGCTCCCATCCAATTCTTGTAAGCTTCTTTCAGTTGATGATGATTAATAAAAAAAGAAAATTTTCTCAAAATAAAATAAAATAAAATAAAATAAAATAAAATTACGAACTACGTAGTGCTTGATCCCTATCCTAAAGGGTACGTAGGCAACCGCATGGCACGGTTCAGCACAAAATCGTTCACAAAAAAGGAAAAAAAATGCCGGCCAGCAGAGGGAGTTAAGCTGTTGGGAGGACCTGTTAACCTGAACCCCCAGTTTTGCAAAAGTATGGTAGTAAGCTGTTGGGAGGACCTGTTCTGGTGTCTCGAGGTTATACTTTGTTATGCGGAAAACTAAGCCTGAGTACTTGGGAGAGGTACAGGCGCTTTTTGATAATCACCTCAAACAGTTTCTTAGACATCTTGTTACGGGGGATGGGCCGGGATTTGGTCTTCTGCAACAAAGGCTTGCTACACTTCCAATCAAGTGTGGTGGATTAGGGGTGTACACCATGGAGGATACTATACAGTATTGCTACTTGGCATCTTGCTTCCAGACAAGAGCTTAGCAGGAAAACATTTTGAGGCAGTCTGGGGTGTCCGGTTTGAGTCCCAGTTTTGATCATGCTCTAGCCTTATACAAACAGGTATGTGGTGTTGAGAGTTCTTCATTATGCATTGATGATATTGCCCCCCATTCTATGCGTTCTTTGGCAATCAAGTATTTCGATGCAGTGAAGAAAGATCTACCTAGTCGGTTTGTTATGACGGAGCGGGATTCAACATTGTGGCAGAGCAACATGATCAAGCATGCACAAGATTATTTATTGGCCATTACGATTGCTGGGCTTAACCAAAAACTTGGGTCTCGATAATTCAGAGCTATCTTGCGTTATAGGCTTGGGATCCCTCTTTTCGAGGAAGGAGACAGTTGCACCAGTTATGGTAGGGAAATTGATGTTTTTGGGGACCATGCCTTGCATTGCTCAAGTGGCATTGGTCTCAAGTATAGACATGACATGGTTCTCGATACCTTTGCTGATATTTGTTATCGTGCGGGTGTCCCAGCTAGAAAATAGGTTGATTTGGGGTTCCTCTCAGATACCGGATTAGCTTTGAGACCTGCAGATGTCCTAGTGTATAACTGGGATGATGGACATGATGTGTGTATGGATATCACAGTTGTGTCACCTTTTATAGGCATTGGGGTGCGCGCTTTTGTCCCGGGCAAGGCAATTGATGATGCTGTCGTTCGTAAGAAAGACAAATACTTGGAGAAATGTACTGCTCAGGGTTTTGGTCTTGGTGTGTTGGCTTTTTACCACTTTGGGAGATCTGGGTAGCGACATGTGGATTTTCTGAAGAGATTGCGCAACTATATGGCTAGCCATGATGCTAATGTCATAGTGGGGGATTTTCTATTCCATAGGATTGGGGTTGTACTTCAAAAAGGGATTGGAGCCCAGCTTGTTGCCAGGCTTCCATCTAAATCTTGTAATCCTGTTGATTCTGATTCAGATTCAGATTCAGATTAATAATATATGATTTAAGAAAAAAAACAAAAAAAAGACAGAGTAGCCCTCTAACTCTCAGGTCACTGATCGCACTCAGTGTATG
>JAJJMA010230783.1:0-11166 GCA_023529015.1 Papaver nudicaule
AATTTGACAACTTGGCTTAGGTATCCTAGCATTGTTGGTTCATGTAATGGTTTGATCTGTCTTTTTCAAACCCCATCCGTTTGTATATGTAACCCCATCACCAAAGAACTTGTTACTCTTCCAGAAATTAAGAGAGATTGTCATATTGATCCGAGTGATCATGGGGAATGCAGCTTTGGTTATGTTTCTTCAACCAATGCCTACAAAGTTGTACGTGTATGTAAGTCAGAGACCAAAGTAGTAGTCTACATATACACTGTAGGCGCTGGCACTGGATGGAGAAACCTTGGGAAGTTCAATTCTCAACAATTCGGAGCATGTTTTAATTCGCAAGGGATCTTTGCTAACGGAGCTCTTTATTGGCTAGACAGAGGAATAAAAATGATCATCACCTTCGATTTGGCGGAGGAGAAGTTTTCTGAAAATTTTGCATCACCTCCTTTGCCACCAACAGGCTATTACGAAGATCTTCGGGTGTTGAATGGGTTTTTGTATACTACTATATATACAGTTGTCGAAAGAGGTGTACTAAGTGGCATATTGATATCGAAAGAAATACAAAATAATCATGAGATGAAAGAGGGAGAGGAGCATCAGTCATTATGTTGGTGTAACGAGTTTACGGTTGACGGTACCAAATTATTAGCAGTTACAAACAGTGATAGTGTTTTAACTTACGTTGGTGATTATCTCCGCATCTACAATACGAAAACTTCAACCTCGAAACAGCTTCTGAAGTTTGATGATAAGCTTCTTAAGATATCCACACACAGGAACACCATTGTTTCGTTGAAAGAATTAGGGGAGGAAGATACAATTCCAATGTAGTCACTTGAAATGGAGGAGACAAAAAGTCTTGATTGTTTTTTTTTAGCAGCTCCAGGAGGATCAAGGATGCGAACCCTGAAAACATGGAGTTGGAGAAGTATATGCCAGAAAAATTAAGAGAGTGAGAGCTTCCCAGTAGTATTGGGGAATAATTTTAGGAATACTTTTGTTAGCTAGTGTTGCAATGACTAGTATCATTTTACAGAAAGTGGTAGATTGAACTGGAAGTTGCACTATCAATTTCTTTGTGATATCACATTTCGACAAACTTATTAAAAATATTCTATGAGAAGGTAGCGCAGTATGTTCAGTACCTTGCTTTATTCTGCTCTTGCAGTAGTAATCTTTGACACCGTAGATATATGAACCGTTTTAAAGTCTACTGATCCCTATTATCACGTTTGAGTCCATTGGATTGGCCCCAAAGCCAACACTATGAAAAAAGACAGGGGAGGTCGCAATACTTTTGAGAGTGAACTATGAACTCTGAGCTCGTTATACTCCTCTTCTATGTTTTCTTCTGGTCATAAAACCACAAGTTCAATCTAATCCAATCTAGTCTAGTCCATATCTATTATCCCTGTGTTTAATCTTGTAAAGAAGCAACAGGTATTAAGGACTAGAATCTAGATATATAGCTGCAAACTATGTTGTTAACTCTTCCTTAATTATCTCTAAACAATTGGTGTCGATTTCCATCCGTTTTTAGTTATGTACAATTTCAAAAACCAAGAACTTATCTACAAAACAATCTCAAAATCATGTACCAAAAAAAAAAAAGGAAAAAAAAAAAATCCTAAGATCATTCTGAAGTCTGTCTACGATGGAACCCATTAGTTAGCCACATCTCAAAAAGTGTTTCACGAAGAAATCCAAGGTTTATCTCGGTGGGTACTACTCTTTACTTGTAGCTCCTTACTACCTGGTTCTTACTTTTTACTTAGATTTTCATGCGGTAGTGGGTGCTGTAGACATGAACACAACGTCCAGAGTCAGGTGATTAAAGATGGTTTAAGTTGTGAATTTTTAACCAATGTGTAATAATGAAACTTGGAATATAAAAAAAATCTTCTTCCACTGTTTAGTCAAGGGCTAGACTGACTTAGAGAAGGTTGGGTCAGATCAAACACGTACTCGAAATTCGTGATCATTCAAGTTCTGGTAATCCAAACAAAGATTGTGAGCAACTCTTACCGTGACCTCATCATATGTTGATACCTTTGATAGCTCTAAACAAAAATCATTTTCCTTTGACGGTTATGAACATATTCAAGAAAAGAAGGAACATCAGGGTAGCGGTATAGTGTCATACTGTCAGCTGAAGCGGGTTTCTGAAAGCAAATAATGTCCCCATCCTCCAGCTCACTAGCGAGGAATGTGAGCTCCTTGTCTAAGGGCACACACATAACACTAGGCACAAACTTTATTTCCTCGTAAAGTTCTATTTCTTCATCAGGAGAGAACCCAGCCATCTCATTAAGCTTTTTATGAATTTCCAAAGGCTTACAATCACCCTTCACAAAAAGTCTCCCGACATATCGAATTTCCTCTTTCTCAGCATCATAAAGCTTGAAGAAAAGAAGAATATCTTCTTTGGTTCTATCAGGAGGATGAATGGGATGTGATTCCGTCCCAAATTCTATTTCCAAGAACAGATTCAGTTCCCCACTGTGAGCCGCATCAGCCAACTTATTTGACACTTTTTGCAACTGTCCAACAGATTCTGTCTCCTCTTGGAGAGTTAACGGTCGGTATGGACGATAAGTATGATTTTGACGCTTTGCCCATAGCCAAAACCGCTGAACTTCCACAGGTACACCAAACTGTTTAGCAATCTCCTCCTTGAAGAGGCTAAAGGGCATCTGATGCTGGATACGAAAACTGCAAACTTTGTCGTGATCAAGAAGATCAAAATAGATATCTCTCCCAATCTGTTCAGAAAGGTCCTCATTTCGAGCAACCTTTATAATAGTATACAGGTGAGCCTCTGATTTTTCTTTCTTCAACCTAATCCTCAAGTGTTCAGCAATGTCCTTCTCATCCACGTTACACATAATTTTATCTCTATCACTATCACGCATATAGACAAGCATATATGCACTTGAATATTTTGTAAATTGAAATGGCATATTATTGAACCCTGTATTTTTAAGAGGCAACTCCTCCTCCCCACCGTATTGGTCCACTATTGCCTGCTTGATGCCTTCTTTTGTAACCTGCTCATCATCGAATTTGAACCATTGCTCTGAGAATGTTGGTCTTATAAAAGCACAGTAGTGTCCACCTTCTACCATGCCACAATGAACCACGACACCATGGAGTGTGTAAAGATTGCGAACTCTTCTATCAGCATCTGGAGATAAATATTTCCCATCCTCCCTGTCAAGATCAAGTTTTAGGGGAAATTCATACCGATCATTTATCTTCACCATTGTGTCCCGCGCAAAATCATATTCATACCGATTTAGCTGGAGTTGGAGAACAGGTGGGAATTCAGTGAAAAGAAAACCCTTCTTTGCATCCTGCAAACCATGTTGTTCCGCATGATACTTGTTATCACCTTCAAAAAGCTCCACTTCCACATACTTGTCGAAAGAAGAATAAACATCTCGGCAGCCTTTAACATCAAGTTGAAGGCCATAAAATGACTCCTTTCTGGTGGATTTGTAATCCACATTGATGCATTCAATGTAATTCATATGGTGACCTTCGAACAACCATTGTATCGTACCCTCCACAACAGTTCCCTTCATCTTATCTTCAAGCTTTTCGCACAAAACCCTATTAAGTTCTTGCTCATCATGTTTCATGAAAGAATTAGTTGTGTCCCATCTAAATGATTTAGTGAGCTCCTCCGTCGAGATGCTATTTTCGCAGTACTGAAGCTTATAAAACAAACTCTGTAGAGCTAAAGGGATGCTTTCTGATGGCAAATCATTCTCAGTTGTTGGCATATGGTACACCGCCTTCCTGAAATAAGGAATATGATATAAAATCTGGAGAAGAGAGTTCATATAACATGTTGCTCCCTGATTCTTAAGACCAACATAACCTGTTACTTTTCTAGAATCGTAGTTCAAGTTATCCATCATCTTATGGTTGACAGCAACCTCTGCTTCAACTATACAAGTATCGTTTACGAGATACCCTCTACAAGGGTTGTAGAGTTCACTAAGAGGCATGAACCTGGTAAAACCCTTGTTTGGTTTTAGTGCATTAAATTTTTGTTCTGCCGCATATTTTCTCACTGTGTCCTTGTTACGGACTTGATTGACGATCCCCAAACTGAACTGCGCATTCCTACTCCACCCATGCGGCAAATCAGCCGAATCCGCAACATCAAGGTACATGGATAAGTGATTTACATGGTTTCCCTTAGGAAAAATCATAACACGCCATTTATAACCACCAACAGTGAAAACATCAGAGTAAAGTGTTTCAGGGTTCAGCCTAGAAAATTTTTCAATCCTCCGTTTGGTTTTATGATAAACCTAAGTCTAACCGTTTGGAGTTTTACTTTGGTTAAACTCTAAATTAAGTCAATCAAGAGTTTAGATAAACTCAAACTTTGGTAAGAGTTTGGGATAAACCCAAGTACGTTTACTTATGCCTAAAGTATAGGAACTTGGGAGCTAAGTCTTGGGTTCTGCAGACAATTTTTTTTTTTTTTTTTGAAGGGAAAAGGTTAAGATTTTATTGGTAAGAGAAAAAGAGAAATACAGATTGAGAGTGCCATGGCGGTTCACAATAGAGAGCGAAATCCAACTCCAATAACAAGTAGAAAACATACGCAAGCCTTGGAGAAAATCCTAAAGCAAACAATAAACAAACACAATAAAGGAAACACAAGTTACACAATAAATCCCTCCTTCAAACACAAACCCAAAGGAATTACCCTTTCTTATTGGATTGAGACCTGCAACCTTTCCCAAAATTCTTGTTGTCTATAACAAATTTTTGGTTACCATCCCATTGAAGTCGATGAAGTTCCCTCTCCTTCTTCTTAGAGTATTGGTCTTCAAGGGACAGATACTCCAAATTTTTATCAATTCCATTCTCTTCTAGTTCTTCACTGCCTTCTTCAATCTCTTCTATTTGAAATCTATTCTTAGAAGGGGTAATAATACCATTCAATTCTTTCCTTCTATCAATTGGAAAGCGACTAGAAGATTGGTAAGGAAAGTCACAAATCTTGATGAATGGGTTCTTTTTGGGAGAGGGAGCCTTTTTGACGCAATTTTTCTTACCTTTAGCTTTTGTCCACTCTTCTTGATCCTTTATCTCCGAACTATGAACCACAACTGCCATTGCACTTGACCCACTACCAACAGCAGCCCCTGATTGTTTCCTTGCACCCCCACCAGTAGCAGACGTATCCATGCTCTTTGTAACCCATGTTGTACTCTTCTGAGCTGAAGAATCTTTGGCGTTCTCTGTAACACCCAGCTTCTTAGGTCCACGATTAGCGTTCTTCTCTACAATTGAGTCTTGTTTGTCAAATCCACCCTCACCACTAGAACTAGCACAAAAAGAGTCATTGATATGAATAGTGGTACGTACCATGACACCAATTTTATCTTTGTCCTTGGTAGAGAATTCTGTTATGACCATAGATTTTGTGCCATTGCCAACATTTTCAGTCCCCATGCCATTTGACCCCAAAATTAAATCTACTTCCACTGAATTGGAATTTCTCTCAGCCTCTCCACACTATCTTTAACCTGCAAAGGCTTGCAAACCTTCTTTGGAATCCATCTTGTCTTTTTTTTCTTTGAACGAGATTTTGTTGAATGCGCAAAAGCCTGACAAACTTTACACTTAGAAGGCTTCCACTGATATTCCACGGGAATATCCGTAGCAGTCTTATTCTTGTAGGCAAGTAGCATGACTCCTATATAAGGAGGACTAGGCTATTGGATTAGCTATGAAGTTCTAAGAGAATTCTCAAGTGGAATTTGAGGGATTCATCCCACAAATTATGGTGGTTATGTGAGACATTCTTGAGAGCTCGTAGGTGTTGAAGACATTCCGTACTGGAGTACTCGAATGTGAAGAGGAGAATTATCTTGGTGGTGCAGGATTAGATTATTGTTGTTGATGTTTAGGCATCCGGAATATTCTATATCAAGGTGTGCAAAGAAGGTCATCTCGGTGTGAAAGAGAATGTCGTAAACATTCTCTTAGTATGAGCGAAGGTTGTACTTATGGGTGAAGACTATATTTAGGGTTGTAGAACGTTTGTGGGAGTTTTACTATGTTCAGTCACATGGAGGTGAGTCGATAGATTGAGGATGTCAATCATATGTGTAATACTTCGTTGGTGGTTCTATAATAATGAAAGAAGTTGTATTCGTTTAGTGGATGTAAACAATATACATACGTTGTGTATATTATTGAACCACGTTAAAATTTGTGAGTACTTTTCTTATTGATTGTGCATGTGATTCGCAAATGTGTGTGGTTCTCTTGTTATCTTTTCTTATCCTAGTTCATAGTAAGGTTCATGGAGAAATCCGGGAGATCAAGGGTTCTCGTTCGCTAGTTTGTTTCCACAAGTTTAACTAGCGTGTAGATAGCTTTGAACCGAGACGATTGGCTTAGTGAAAGAGCCGATTGTCCCAACACATATAAAACGAGAGTATGGTAGATTAGAATCTCAAACTTATTGCCTCAACTCCTTAGAATTAGGTTCCCTGGTTTAGCAAAAATGAATTTGTTTGCAATTCGACATCTCTCAAAGCAAATTCAAGAGACACATGAAGGTAAATGGGGAACCGATCAAAAAAGATGAAGGCAAATAAGGTACAAAGGGTCTTTTTTGTGGACTTATGTGGCATCTTATGTTATCATTTACCTAAACTATCAAGTTTCATTGTTGTTGTTGTTGTTCTATGTAATTTACTTAAATTTTAACTCTATTAGACCATGACTCTTCATATGGTTCATGTAATAATCAAAGGGTATGCATACTTAACGGAGTGTTGTTAGAAACCAAAACATCTTTTACATCTTTTATTCTGATGGGAGCACATTTTTTGCTACTTTGGCCTGTAATTTTATGTAGTTATCCCATATCTACTGATTGCTTATCGAATGTACATTTGCAAGTGGCTGTCAATGACAATACGAGGTAAAGAACACTAAAGCATGTGGTTGTAGGTTCTTATCAAGATCATAACGGAGGCCGACGCTTCCCTCTTTTGCAATTGGCATCCCATTGATGGAAACAGAAATTTAATTATTTTGATTATGGTAGAAATTTACTTTTTGCCGAAATCGGACTTGCCAAAATGAATATGGTTCATGCAACCTACTACCACTAGTCCAAATTTGAAAAATTCAAATGGGCGGGAGAATCTTTACCTACTCTCATCCGATGGTTCACAACATATATTCGTTGTTGCAGCATTTAAAATTTTTAATGTTTTTCTTAAAATGGAGTTACGATATTTGAAAATTTAATGCGCGGGATAAATTGCTTACATAATACTAGTATCATCTCAGATTTAAATGCTTGCTGAAAATGGAGTTGCCATTCATGAACCCTATAAGCTATAAGAACTGATTGCACTTGGAGATGGGACTCTCAAGTCTCAACCCTATTATTGCTTGGCTTATCCAAAGAAACAAATTCTCCAAAACCTCACTTCTCTATTACCCTTTACAAAATGTAGAAAAATCAGCATAGTATTTCATCCACCGATCTTCAAATTTTTCTAGGGCTACATTTTTCCATGAATTGTTTGCTCATCTTAGTTCAATCTCACAAATAAGTTTGAACTTTCAAATCACCATATATAGAGTGCATCATTTTTCGTTGTTAGGCAAAATGACAATGACCAAGTCGAGTTGGTTAACCTTGGGTTTTGTCATTGGTTCAACATCTCCAGTTTTCAATGCTCGTTCAACATGATCTGAACGAGCGGCATACGGAGGGAGTATCGGCCTTGGACATTGCGTACAAAGTTAAAACACATCCGGTTGTTAACAATACCCCCTTTAACCATTATCTAGATCATCATATTCCACTGTCCTGCTTGGGGCAAACAATTGCTCTTTCTACCATTTCCACTGCACTTAAGCCATAGGGCAGGAAGAATGCGAGACTCAACTTGAGCAAGCTTTTCACTGATCTTTATTCCAAACTCCTTGGTGCAAGGGTCACCACAATATGCATTGTGTCGCACGGTCTGCATTATATATATTTTTCTCTTGGGAGCGTAACCAGACAATAACATGAAGGAAACTCTGAAGTTATTTCAGCAAATGAAAGTTCCGTTCCATCAGCTTTACAAGAAATCCGGAGAATTTAGTTCGGGAGAGCTTGCCAAAACAGAAGCCTCTTGTAAGTGCGCGCACTCAAATCATTCACATCTTTTTGTAAATTAAACATTTTCTCCCCTTGAACGATATGTTTTATTTCTTGCGCAAACACATTTCATTGAACGGTTGAGGATTAGCAGGTCAGACTACTGGAGAAATTAGGAACTGGTATAACCCCACTGGCAATTGGTGATGTTGGCATGCTTCAAGAAGCTGAAGTGGGAGTGGGCACTACATTAATAAGTTAAAGCATCGTACGCCATAGTACTTGTTATAATTACCCTTACGCGAAGGAGTTTGGAATAAAGATCAGTGACAAGCTTGCGCAAGTTGAGGCCCGCACTCTTGCTGCCCCATGGCTTAGATACAGTGAAGTGGTAGAGAGAGACATTGCTTTCCCCAAGCTGGACAATGAAACATGATGAACAAGAAAATGGTTGATGGGGGTATTGTCAACAACTGTATGTGTTTTAACATTTCACGCAATGTCCAAGATAATTTGGCCTGTGGGTTATGTGGCACATTTCCGGAATGAAATCTAGCACTGAGTTGATACTCCCTCCGTATACCGCTCGTCCAGATCATGTTGAACGAGCATTGAGGACTGGATATTTTGAACCAATGACAAAACTGACTTGCTCATTGTCATTTTGCCTGACAGCAACGATTCACTCTATGGTGACTTGAAGCTTATCTGTGAGACTGGGTTTGAACTTGTTTCCTAATGTTTCCTGAGAAAGCGTGTCTTAAAGATGAGCAATAATACCTGGCAAACGTATTTGCTTATGATAAATGTGAAGGTTGGCGGATGAAATACCTGTTGTTTGAAGCTTATGCTTATGTAATAATTAAAGATTATAAAGCAATTTGTGGTTTGATATCTTTCTTATTTAAGATCGTTTTTATTGAATTTTGCACATTAATCGATCTTTCGATTTGTTATGAGCTTCTCCAATTGTAAGTTTTTAATTAAGACAAAAAATGTTGAACAACATTTGATTCATACCATTTTTGTAAAATTCATCTCCCACCAGTGTACAGTTCTAAGACATGTTCTTCTTGAACTAGAGAGGTTCATTAAGAGCAAATGGTACAGTGCCCAGTGTTGTCACCGGGACAAATTTTTTGTCCCTTGAAATTTCATTTTTTTCTGTAAAAAAGTGGATTAACATGATTTTATTTTATTTTCATTTTTGTGCGGTACAATGTAGCATATTTGTGGGTACCTGAGCAATGAAACAGGGACAAGTCTGCCGGCCCAAGAAACTATTATTTTCTCTCCTCGTCTACACCGCCAGTCACAAGAAAACAAAATTTCCATGTTTACCTAAGAAACCCTAATATCTTGTGTATTTAATATTATTAAAACCCTTTTTTTTTTCCGTCTACATCAACAACTCGGTCGATCAAGAAGAGAAAAAGAAAGAAAGAAGAAGCAAAGATGTCAAGAGGTGGGGTTATGTTGTGATTTAGGCTATTTTCTTGTATTCTTTAGTGGATGGGTTTCTCATTGTTGCTGGCCTGCTGTTTGCATTTTGCGATGTTGCTTTGTTGAATCCCATCACTACTGAATACACGTATATTCCCAAATCAACTGGATCGATCGGATCTTCAAATCTTCAGTTGGGTTTGTGTTTGTTTTTTTTTTTCATGTTTTTGGTGATTTCATTATTTACATGTTTCTATTCATATTATGGGATCTTGATTTCATAGATCTGCTGGTTTTAATCTAGAAATAGAATTGTTACTGCAAAGGATTCTTACTGCAGTTGAGTCGGTCTTTGTGTGTGTTTGCTTCAAAGCATTGTTCTTTCGATTTTCAAGAAATTGGATGTTGATTAAGGACTGGGGCAACAGCCACTGCTCTATATTGTTGTTGACCTGCGTAAACTAATGCCTGATGAAGTTGTTTGTCCCTAATTAGTTAAGGAGTAATTTTGTCAATGATGTAGCAGAATAATACAAAGGAAAGCGAGATGAATAAATCCTTGCAAGTTTTTTTTACTTAACCCTCTTTTTTCAAGCTTTAATTAAGTATCATAACTCGAATCACTCGAAAGATTTATGACATCCTGCCCTTCACTTTTAACTCCTAACCAGTGAAGAGCTCCATTTACAACCACCACAAGTCTTCTATGGGATGGAAAAAAATATTGTACGCAATCGATATTTTTCCATGAATTCGCAATGAATAAACCTCCGCGTCAGATCCAGTATCACTATTTTAATTACTATTAAAATCTTCAAAATAGTCCACGACTCTTACAACCTTGTAATCGTCAGTCTTGTAGTCATAGCCAAACCCATATAAACCGGCTTCATTTGTATAATGGTTTGGTGATGCAGGTATTTCCTTGTACTCATTAGTTGATGTATTCCAAAGACTAATTGCATCTTCTTCATCACTACAACGAGGGGAGTTAGTGCGTACGCAAAGCAAGCCATATAAACAAGAGTTGACATATAAAAAACGGAATTCCATCGCATTATAAACACGAGGATAGGATCTTTTTGTGGTTGTTCATATTCTCAATTAAAATCTTCAAATTTAAGTAGCTACACATGGTATAATCAATGTGACATATTGCCTGTATCTCGTGGAGTGGTGTAAGTTCGTGGAGGCATGAACCTAGTAAAACCCTTTTTTGTCTCATCAGTGCCTTAAATTTTTGTTCTGCCGCATATTTTCTCACTGTGTACTTGTTATGGACTTGATTGACGATCCCCAAACTGAACTGCGCATTCCTACTCCACCCATACGGCAAATCAGCCGAATCCGCAACATCAAGGTACATGGATAAGTGATTTACATGGTTTCCCTTAGGAAAAATCATAACACGCCATTTATAACCACCATCAGTGAATACATCAGAGTAAAGTGTTTCGGGGTTCAGCCTAGAAAATTTTCAATCCTCCAGGTATTAACGGCCTCTGCTGGTGCGACTTCCATAGGTTGATGACCTTCAACATTCTCTGCGTCCTCTTCCTGACCTAAGGGCGGCGTTGGAGGAGTCA
>JAJJMA010230794.1:0-15691 GCA_023529015.1 Papaver nudicaule
GCAGTACATAGTGCAACACAGATGCAGATTTAAAAAATGTATGGTATACTATCTTGGTTATGGTTCATGGCTCCCGTTAGATTTAGAATTGCTGATCCTCTTTCATGATAGCTTAGGCCAAACATGCTAGCCACTTTACTGAAACACACCTAAGCCTGTCTACAAACAAACACAAGTACTACCTTCTCTTATATGTTACATACAATCTCGCATTAATATGCAGTTGAAGTGTCTTCTAACAATATTTCACATGGAAGCTTAGAATCTTATGATCCAATCTTATACAGTGAAGATCCTTTTGTTCCAAAACCAAATTAAGTGGTTTTTAATTCTAATTATTGTAGTTGAATTTACCTTCAAGATAATGTGTCTTCTGCAACACAATGCAACTAATGAGACTTTGTCGATATGCTTTCAGGTGGCCCTGGTAGTGGCAAAGGTACACAATGTGCAAAGGTCGCACATACATTTGGTTTCACAACTCTTACTGCTGGTGATTCGTCAAGGACACATATATCCTCCTTTATGTTACCCGCTCGCTTATACAATACAGAGCCAAAAGATAGAACATTGAGGAGGAATAGATTGTTACACGCCTAACACCAGATGATATCTGTAAGTTTATCATTTATGTTGATGGCAGCCTTTGAGAAAGAAATAAAGTGTAAGCAACGCGGAAGCTAAGTACAAGTTTGTGGAAATGTATCTGATCTGGAAAAGGTAGAAGAACGTGTGGACAGTTTATCTGGTGATGCCTTTCAAGCATTTGCAATTTTTACATGGGAATAAATAGAGATACTAGATCTTTGGGAGGAGTCTGCATTTGCTATAAATGGGCTGCGCAACGAATGTGCAACTTAATTGTAAAAGTGGTAACGGTGAACTCATTGTAAATGTTAGGTGCCCTCGAGTCTTTGGTCATTTTATTTTAATTTTCAAATTTTCTATGATCGTTTTTTGCCATCAAGGAAGTGTTTGGGCATGTTGACGTTGATCAATATCCAATGTTCATCAGGAAATACGGGCCATAGTAAGGTCTAAATGCTATGTGGATTTGGTGCTACCTGAGGTCCAAGTTCTAAAGGATGGGTAAGTCTTACATTATGTACCTGCGTTAGAAATTACATCTTAAACTCACGTTCTTACCATAATGTTGTTTAGTGATGTATACATTAGATTGTATATTGGTAAGAGTGGTGGATTTCTTAAACTGTTAAAGGTTGTATTGGCTATATATTTGATAACTGTTTTAACCTTGGGTGTGTTTATAATTTATGATCTGAAACAACTTAATTGTTTACTATCGTCTCAATGGAGTGTCTTAATGTATATAATTTATGCTAATCATAGTGTTAAATGTATAGATACCAGAAAAACTTACGAACATACGGAGTCAGAAGTATACATTATTACCAAAAACCAATCGAGAAAGTTTTGCTTTTCAACGGAATGAATTTCAGAGATGCGTACAAATTGCCCAACATTTCAAGTAATCTGGTGAGATGAAGTTTATGTGCTACTTTCCCCTTTGTATATAAAGTGGCCATGTACAACTGACAGACTTATGAACCTGCTCATCAGTGTATGACTATCACATGCAAAGGAATGGTTAATGGTGTTGCGCTGGAAACAAGTTGGTATTACCTGACCTGTGCTAAATGCTTTCCTGCGCACCGTAACTTTAAAGGGTGCTGCTATGACAGCTGTGGTTGCGAGGAGCCATTTATTGAGCCAAGGTAATGATCATTTTTTCATCTTAACATCAATGAAATTATCAATGTTTACATTTATTGCCGACTACTATGTAGGCTTAGTCTGGAGCTTGATGTGTTCTGTGATGGGGAGGTTGCTAAGGTGACTGTTGAAGGAGCCACATCTGCGTCTCTTTTTTACAGCAAAAATAGGTTTACTGAGCTTACGGATCTCATGAGACTGAGATGGATCAACAATGAGGTACATAAAAGAGAACTCTTAATATTTAGCATTCTATTATGGCCATGTCTAACAATATTTATTTTCTCAGGAAAAGCTATCAGATGAGATACACCTTCTTAAGCATGCAAACAGTACCCAATTTGTGTTTGAGATGGAAGTTACCAACGAGGATCCTTCAGGTCTATATTCGTGAAAAATATCTATCCAATAAACCATGAGTTGGAAGATATATATGAATTATATTGGCAAGATGAGAAGATTAAAGTACTTGAATTGTCTAATAGCAATAGAAGTGAGAATCGATTACCTGATGAGACAATTCGATGCTTAGAATATTACCTCTATGCACCACTGACTCCAGCAAAATGTACTGAGAAGTTGTTGTACTATCCATGGACACTGCCATCTCTTGGAACTGGCAGGAAGATGCGCTTCGAGGAGGTGGGTTATAGTTTCAAGCAATCTCATTTAATTGGGTACTTTTTGGCAATAATCGTAATTACGAATTGATGTTGTGACACTGCAGAGTGATAAAAGAGTACTGGACTTTGAGATGACGGATGCAGAGAACTCCGAAGTGGATTCTGATTTTTCTGATTAAAAGTATTTGATAGTTTTGCCATTTTAATGTTATTTTTGATTGACTGTCGTTTATTGAATTTTATTGATTTTAGGATGTCAGAGAATTTTATGTGCCAATTTTAAACCAGCTTCAATGGTTGTTGTTATTAAATGTGGTGAAGAAAATTTCTGATTTAATCTTATATTGCATTGGTTTTTTGGGTAAGTATAAAGCGAGTAATGCATGCTAGGTTTTAGCTGATTACGTTGGTTTTACCTTGGCTAGATGGAAAGTGTAGGATGAATGTTTACGTGAAAACGCTGTCAAAGTACATGAGCCAAATGACCATAATATATAACATACTTTGGAGCAGTAGAGGTGTGTTTAAAAGCAAAATTGTGAGATAGGATGCACCATACATTGAAGCATAGCAACTGCGGGCACATACACTCATTTAAACTTCTGCATTGGAGTGAATGCCAACACGGCATCTAAATTTTGATAGTAACGAACTGACACATGATGCAGATTCTACAACCATTGTTAACACGGCATGTAAGTGTTTTACTATTCAATTGTCAACATAGAGCAAAGACTTTGAACCTGGGACACAGAAAACAACATTTTAGATTTTTCAGAAGTCAGCCATTTATAATGCATCAATAGTTTTTTCAAACTTAGATTTACCTCACGTAGGAATGCCATCACATTACTAAGTTAACCAAATATACCCTGAAGATATTGTCTAAACTATCGAGATGGTTGGTTGCCAGATCCTTGCTTTTCCTATTTTATTCCTCTTTTGTATTCTTAAATTAGTGCCAAAACAATGAGAAAGGCCGTGCAAAGCAAAGATGTGGCAATATAGCCCGGTCCAGCAACACTTAATATTCTCTTAAAGCAAAGATGTTTTCCTCTCGCACGCACGAGTCTTAAGATAGGATCTTGGATCAATCGATAAATAGTATTAGGTTATAATCAAGTGTGTATAAATACACACCCAATTACATTATTTTTAGCATCAACTCGAGAGTCAATATACTAAACTAAAACAAGTATTGTTCTATTTATTCTATCTTGATTTCCTCTATTGATATATATACCAATGAAGGTACCTAACTCCAATCAATTGCTTTTGCTGTACTTTGTCAGGAGTTAGACTAATTATAATCATAGGAAAACTAAAGGATGACTGAGCATCTAATCCGAAATCAGGAAAAGACCGGGAATCGCTATTCATACAAACTGTTTAAACTACCAGCTAAGCATGATCCAGTTGAACCCTATTTCCAGAAAGAAACTGATACTACAAAAAAGAAAGATGATGGAACGGCCACCAAAAGTTATTATGACCTCCGCCTTCGAGATAGAGAAAAGGAAGGCATGTCTCTACAGCACGGAGATGAATTGAGAACTTCACTCTTCAACGAAGTACCAAACAATATGAGTTCCATAGAATTGCCAAAAACAGAAGACCCAAAAAGAGTTATAGAATGGTATGATGAGGATGCTAAGATGTAATGGCGGTGCAGGGATTGGCTGGTGGCGGCTTAACAATGGTGGCGGATGTAATTCAAAGGCAACAAGAGGAGGAAGGAGATCTAGATAATATATAGATTCAAGCTTTACTTAATATATTTTGGTTATAACATTTCCTGCAGATGTCGCATTATCACACTAAATGAGCTAATGTTTTGACGTTTGAGAATACAATAGGTTCATCGCAAACAAAAATCACACAATTTGGAGACCGTAGTTATTTCAATAAATTAAATAGTCAATCTTCTATGTTACATGTTTAATTCCATAAGCTCAAATCATATATTGTCTACATTTTTAGAAAAAGTGGTTCATGTAATGCTTTAAACTAGAAAATCTTAAATTGGTTAGCCTAATATATCTCCAAATTCATATCTTGGAAGGAAACGATACACCCAAAACATGTATGGGGCTAGATAGTGAGGACGGTGACCTTATCACCTTAAGGACTCGGGCCCAATAGCACAATATATGATATGTGAAATGCCAAATAGAAGATTCCCAAACCAACACTACCTTCAATCGGAATCCCTAATACTGGAGTATTACCAAAAGTTATTCTGCATTCAATTCATCTTCACAGATACACTGGAGTTCTTCCGATATTAATCTCTAAATTTGCATATGTTGGGTCATCAAAATACTTCTTACACATGTTCGCATAGAAAGTTGCCTCTCCTCTGGGATGGCCAAGGAAGGGTGGGGAACAAAATTATTATTATATTGGATAAACGGACACTATTAGTATCCAAATTTATAGTCAAACCAGAAGGCATGTTTTGGTTTCAGGGCTCAGATGGAGGAAGATCAGTCCTGGCATGAACCATTATCAAACAATTCCTGACATTCCATGAATCATTTCGCAAAAAAGCACCGAAGCCCATCTGTTTCTTCCATGAACCATTATCAAACAATTCCTGACATTCCATGAATCATTTCGCTGTCCAGATTTAACACTCAGAGGTTTTTTTTTGGATTTCACGTATCTCCAAATTCATTTCTTGGGAAAGAAAACGATACACCCAAAACATGTATCGGCCTCGATAGTGAAGACGGCCACCTTACCACCTTAAGGACTCGGGCCCGTGCGAACGCACGGGCTGCAACACTAGTAGAACTGATTGCGAAACCAGAACGGCCTAGCATACCATGGATAAGCATGCCATGACCCAAATTACGCCATAGCCCAAGTGTACAAACACGCCATAGTCGCAGTGGCATGGCCTAAATGCGCCACGGTCCTTTGTTATCCTAATTTTCAACAACCCCTGTATAAAATTTATTCATGAATTCAGACTTAGATTACCAGTGATATGATAGAATTATGAACAACTACTTTTTTGGCTAATCACTACCTTTTCGCTTCTTCATTTTTACTGACTCCATTATTTTTGTACCTTCCTCCCCTAGTTCTTTCAACGAAACCAACGTGTTCTTGTGAGGAAATACTTGATGAAATTCTTCCTTATAATACACCCGCCTTTTCGGATTAAATGTTTCTGGGTCATAAATACTGAGATATCTCGAACTGTAACTCAAGACAGCACCACTCTTCGTAAACGCTAACGGTATGGTACATGCGGCAGTAAACTCCTTACTCCAGCCCCATGACTGGTTTTCATCCTGCTCTTCCATGTTAGAATAATCATTCTTCTTTTTATACAGCCATATATCACAACACAAATATTGTTCTATAATATTGACTGAACAGAAATATCTATGTGCACAAAATACAAACCCACTCAAAACTCCTAAATCTAAAGAACTGCCTGTTGGCAAAGGAGGTGGTGCAAGATGTTCAAGAAACTTTTCATCAACCAAATCAAAGACTAGAATCAGTCTACTTTTTTTGTGCATCCAATGAAGCGCTCCATTCGCAAAAAAACCATGTCCTTCGAAATAATAGTTACATTTCAGATTGAATTTTCCCATGTTTCTCCAACCATTGCCACTGCTAAGAGTGTACACCATGACCTCTACAAAATTGGGTTCTTTCTCCAGCTTATGCACAACTACTACTTTGTACTCATTGGTTGAATGAAGATAACCAAATCCTATCCACCTGTACCTACCAAATCTAATCTTAGGTTGAGGAAGAATAACATACTCTTTTGTTATGGGGTTGCAGATACAGAACCTCTCTTTCTGACCCCTAAGACATATCAAACCATTAAACGAACCAGCAAAAGTATAACACTTGAATGGAGGTGTTAGGTTGATCTTTCTAACTCTGTCAATCGGTGTCTCCTGATTCTCAATGCATTCAAAATAGTAAAGTTGTGTCATATCTGTGTTTAAAGCAATAAAGCCCAACCTACCAGAATCAGCATCATGATTGACACGATTTAAGTGCATTTGAGAGAACAATGGATGCTGAATATGATTTCTCCATATGTTGGAAACTAACTTGCAACATATAACTGATTCAGCGGGTACGCGAGTGAGAATATCTGATATGATCTCTGCTGGGAGAATGTTGAAGTTATCCATCAGCGCCCTTGTTGTTGAAGAAGAAAGTAGAATGTTTTATTGGGCCGACCGAGCGAAGCGAGGGAGGACCTATATATGGTGACTTTGTGTCAAATGAATAGTGACTATTTGTTCAATTTAACACAAAAAGATTTCACCAGGGTCCAGTGAAAAGACATAAAACACCCTTCCTGTTTTTAATTTTTTTTTCGCATTTAGATAATTTTGTAGATAAGCTAAAATATGAAGGATATATGTGGAAACTTAAAAAACAAAAAACCGGGCCATAAAAAAAATTGATGAGGGTAGTGTTGTCAAAACGTCGCGAATCGGTACCCGAGGCCTGTGGTTCGAATCACACTAGCCTCGACTTTCATTTTTCTCTCAAATTTTTTTCGATGTCTTCTTCTTCTATGACGTTTTCTTCTTCGTTAAAACAAAATCAAAACAAAGCTCTGGATTCTCCGGATACGTCAATGGTGAATTGAATAGAGAGATGAAGAAACCATAATCTAGAGAAGAGGAAACCAAGATCCATCGATTAAATACGTTTGATTTCTGTTTCTTTCTGAAACCCTAACTTCAATTCCAATATCTCTACATGGTGTATTCGTAAACCAAAAATTTAATTTGTGGTGATTAAGGTATTGAATCGAACAGAGAGAAGAAGAAACCAAAATCTATCGATTAAATAGGTTTGATTTCTGTTTCTTTCTGTTAATTTTGGTTTTATTAAACCCCAAATTTCGATTTTCCCAGACCTAACTCCTCCGAAATTCAACAGGAAAGGTATGTCATTTTCTCACTTCAGTTTTTATTCATCTTCGATATCATGTCCAGCTTCGTTGAGTTAGTTGTTTCAATTGAACAGTTCAGAAGATTTTATAAGAAAAAATCTATTATTAGGGCCATATTTACATCTTAATGAGTGAATTAATCTTAGTCTGTAAAATTGAATGGTAGGTTATGATGTTTGAAATAGTTATGGTTGCTGAGATTTTGAAAATTTTAAGGTTAAGTATGGAGGTTGTGATTTTTAAGTTATGAATAAGTAATGTAATTCCACTGCATATGTAAGAAATTTATCCCTTCACAGTTATAATAGGTCATGGCCTATGCAGTAGAATGCCTCACACCCTATTCCTGTCTAACTCAATATGAATGAGATGGAGTTGCCTTTTTGAATACTGAGTCAGTGTTACAAATTTTTCATCGAAGGTGGCATAAGTTTCTTGAACTGGATCTTATCTTGGTTAGCTAATTCATCACTAGCAAATACTGTTGTGTTAGGTTCTTCATCAGTAGGGTTGGTGCTAATTACACATGCCCCACTTTCTTAGCCTAACGTGTCCATCTGTGGCAATCCAAGTGCGTTAGAGTGAAAACCTTGATAGCATTTCCCTTATTCTAGAATTTTTATCTCCCCTCTGATATCATGTTCTTCAAACACCTTCGATTGAATTGTTAGATGTTGTCATTTTCAGGTGGAATTGGAAATAGATGGACACATAGTTAGGAGCGGAAGGAATTGCCTGCAATATCAGGGGTCAACATATGACCAGGAGAATCTTTTTTTTCGGCTTACAGACACGATACATCCAACCATTGCTCTGTGGGAGTAAGTGTTTGTTGGTACTTTCTTAGTATTGGAATATGTTCTCGCGTGTCAGTTCCAATGTGTAAGAACTGGATGTACATAGTGTCTCTGCCAACTTTATGAATAACTCTTTTGGCAACTTTAACTGCAATCCAGGGACCTTCATAGTTTTTGTTTATAGTTGGTTGATATGGGCAAGTTCTTCCCTGATGTGAACCCCTCCTGCTCAAAGTGACTGAAAATAATAAATCTCAGGCCGCCTTATATGTTCTTCCATCAAATTTCGAAGAGGTTGCGACTGGTGTCCTTAAGGTGTTGAACAATTTGGCGCTCTTGGATATCAAGTTGATGCAAAGAATGCTGGTAAGTTTCTGTTTCTCACTTTTTTTAACTTGATTAACTAAACACACCAAATCCAGTTCCTAAAAAAAAGTTAGTAACAAGTGGGTTAACCTTTCCTGTTTTATCCTCATTGTAGCACAAGAGATCTCTCAATAATTCTTGACTCTTTCTTGAAAACAAAATCAAGGATGGTTTTTGGTGATATAATTAACAAAAATGGTACTGTTTCCTCTCCTTCTAGGATGCTATTCTTGAGATTTGTTCTATGAAATTATGCATCATCTTAATAGATTCTTTTTTCACCTGGATTGCAGATGTTGCACAACGTGATGAAGCATAACAGAAGGAACTTCAATAAAACTCTCATTATCCGGAAGCTTCTTAAGGTTAGTCTACAGTGAACTTTTCCTTATTTTTTTTTCTTTCTTGGCTTATAGAGTTCTAAAAAATGCAAACACCTGCCCTCCCACCTTGGTCTTAGTAGCTCTCATGAACTTCATGCTTGTGGCGTAATGTGTTTCAAATCATTAGATGACCCTGCAAAAGCTTCGATTCTTTGTAAGGAACATTGGTTAGTCTTGTACAAATGAGAGAAAAGTAATCCACTAGGTGTTAATATTATAATGAGAGAAAGGTACTCCATATTCTGTTGTTAACAAATTATTCGATAGGGTGTAGTACAGAGTTCTATAACTCATTCTTTATATATGCAATTATGGCAGTACATCATTACCAACTGCGTCCATGTTGCCTTGCAATCAGTGTTTTTGATTGTCCATAAGCGCAGAAACAGGGCATGCCATTATAGTACCACCCACTTATGAGGCAACCCACTTATATAGAAAGCCTGATAGTAGATAACAAAAACAATCAGACACACAACAAGAGAAGTAATAGTTTTGTGCTTTTCTAGCATACATTTGGATTCCATTATGATTCTCAGGTGGGTCTACTTTTACTCGAGTCTCTGTTACTCTAGAAAAAATACCACCCATGGTACTCTAGGAGGCTAAATTATGTTTGAGGTTGTCGTAAACTTTAGACTATCAGTTTATGTAACTCCATGGTGTTCCCTTACGAGGCAGGTTGAATGGAGAGTTAGGAGTTAAGAAAAATTCTATGGGTTAACCACCTCATTTGTCGTTTTATTTTGATTGATTCTGATTCATATATGGGAATTTGATACTTTTCAGATTAAGCGGGTGTAGGCTCAGTAACATTTACACCAGCTAGGTATTTCAGGTTAGCCCTCTGAATTTCAATTTCCCTTGAATTTTCCTTCCTGTATTATTTTAATTATCTCTTTCATCATTCCCATCACAACAACCTGGGTATCGTCTTCGGGAGTAACATATCAGCGTACACAGTTGCCGCTTATCGTGTGCTGGGCAATCACAGTGCATAAAAGCCAAGGGTTAACGCTTAACCAAGCAGTAGTGGATATAGGACCAAAGGAGAGTCTTGGTTTGACATTTGTGGCAGTATCACGTACAAGAAAACTTTCAGATCTTGCATTTCAACTCATGTTTAGTTTTGAAAGACTAGCAAGAATTGGTGAATGCAAGTCACTTCCAGAAAGGCGCCAAGAGGAAAAGCGATTGCAAGAATTATCAAATGCAACAATGTAGAGTTTATTTACTATTTTGCTGCCATTTTTTTTGGCTTTACAAATTCTTTGTTCTTTCTTCGGTCGGGCGGCCCACTCCCACCGTGGTAGCGGTCATCTAGTTTAGAATGTTGAATGTTTTAAATACAAAGATTATTTAGTCAATCCTAATCTTTGATTAGATATGGTCAGATTGAATTAGCTAGGGCAGTCAGTTGTAACAGCCTTGAATAACGACTGAATTTTTCAACTCAATCAGTTTAAGAAGCCTATGTAATGTAAATATTTACCTTCGAGGATTTTACGGGATCCTATCAGCCGCACATAGACAGTGATGCAGTGCAGGTTAAGCAGAACAGCGGTGTAGGATAAGCTGCGTCTGTTGCTAAAGTCTGAAACTTTAGCCCTAAAAATAAACACACGTGGATGAAACAGTATCGAATGAAAGGATCATTTCTAAGTTACACCTTCCACCACTAAAAAAGTTTCTAATTTTCCTCAGTTTTCCAAATGCCAAATGAATTCCTTTGCATTCTCAATTCGAAAGAACTCAAATCCCATGTGAAACATCTTCTCAGTTAACTTAGAAATGACGAGCACCAGTTCTCATTTCTTTAATTCATTGTCTAATAAGCCAATTTCTACTTCAAACCCTCGATTAAATCATGATAAAATTTTCTCATCAATTTCGTTCAGAAATGTACATACTCCTAAATTCACAAGCTTTTTCACAAAACCCAGGTTTTCTCTCAGAGATTCACGTCGACGTCATCTGAGTTTAAATGCTTCTTCTATTGATCCTATTGAAGAAGTTAAGACAACAACAACGACCAACCCTGATGTTCAAGTACAGAGCTGGTAAATCGTTTGTACTTCCTTTAATTTTTCTTGGTTTATTGTTAAACTAGTATTTATCTTCTTAATGTAGAAACTGAATGGTTGCAGCACTTGGAAATGGCGAAATTATTCTATTCGCTAACAGGTCTCAGGAAACCGTGGCCCTGCATTGGTTTTAGTTCACGGCTTTGGAGCAAACAGGTTTTTGTATTTAAATTTATCTTGAATTTTGCAGTTTTACATCATAGGTATCTTAATACCATGTGGTTGTCCGTGGAATTTGATTGCGAATAGTCACAACTACATTCAGTCACATGTATGTGCAGTCCATTTCCATTGCTAAACATTGAAAACAATAGATAAATTTTGTATCTTTAGGATGGTTTCTTTGCATTCTGGTGGTGGTCGGTACTGTATTATATCTTCAAGTATATAAAGTTACGACTAGCTATTCAAGTCAAATGTCAAGGTTGTGAATTCTTTAAGCTGTGGAGCATGTTCATGGTGTTTCGATTGCTGGCATCCTTAATATATCTTCCGCAATTCTTACAAATTACAAGTAGTTTCTGACACAGATATTATTATATGATTCTCATTAACAGTGACCATTGGAGGAAAAATATCCCAGTCCTTGCGAAAACGCATAGGGTATATGCAATTGATCTTATTGGTTATGGTTACTCTGACAAGCCAAATCCACGCGAATTTGGGGACAAGTCCTTTTATACATTTGATACCTGGGCGGCACAGCTCAATGAATTTTGCACTGAAGTGATCAAAGATGAAGCATTCTTCATATGCAACTCAATTGGAGGTGACCCACCTATACTGAGTTATTTGAAATCCCATATGACGTATGTTACTCTTGTTATTTGTTTTTAATGCATAGTCAATAACGATTTTTGCTCTTTGGCTGCAAAAAGAGCAAAGAAACAGTGCATTCTTTGTTATGTTCTTTGGAGCAAACTCTACTGACTAGTAATAGAGATGAATTTGTACTGATCCTCTTCTGTTAGGTACTGCAGTTTGAATGTAGATAACAGAAGAAACACCAATGTATACTCAATATGTTAGTAGCCCTTATCTTGTGTATGCTTGCAGAAGCAGAGTTGCATGTATACAGTTCACTCCCTTCAGGGATAATCGTCACTAGGGAAAATATACATGTAAATACAAGTTTGTTTTCTTTTGGCTGTCCGCTCAATTTTGTTCTTTCATTTGGATCTATCTTTAAATATCGATAAATTCAGGAAATAAGCCTCATTCTTGACAGATTTACGAGTAAGGTTCATCAATTTAGGTTGTTTGTGTAGGACTTGTTGGTCTTCAGGCTGCAGTTATGGAACCTCAGATCTGTAAGGGCATTGTCCTTCTAAATATATCCCTGAGGATGCTTCACATTAAAAAACAACCCTGGTTTGGTAGACCTTTTATCAGATCGTTTCAGAATTTGTTAAGGTAGACTTGTTCTGATGGCTTCATATTTGTCAGAAATGGATGTTTTTCCTTGTAACTGCTAACTAATGATCCTTATATGCAGAAATACTTCTGTAGGGAAATCCTTCTTTAAAGCTGTTGCAACACCGCAATCTGTCAAGAATATTCTTTGCCAGGTAAATTCTTTTATCAGAAGCTATTAAGACATTGAGTACTATGATTATGATGCTCCTTTTCTATTCCTGTAATGCTAGTGTGTCCACTGAACCTTAAATGTATAACTCATTTTCAATGATTTGTTTTTCCTATGTATTTGTTTCTGATCTACCATTTATTTTATAACAACACTCAGTTCAGTTTCGTGTTTCATACTCATAGATCCATTAACTTTTAACAATGAAAAAACTCAATTGTCAGTTAAACTGTGCTCCCAAGGTATATACTGTCCGTACTTGACCAAGTTACTACTAGTTCATTTACCTTCTGTGTCCTAAATTTCCATCATTATATCGCAAAACTGTATTTGCTTAAATGAATTTCCAGTGTTGTTATTAAATGTATGCTTCATGATTTATTTATGTCGAATTGAATTCTTCTCAGTGCTATCATGATACTTCGCAAGTAACAGATGAATTAGTTGAAAAGATCCTGCTTCCGGGTTTGGAACCTGGTGCTGTTGATGTATTTCTTGAGTTCATTTGCTACTCAGATGGTCCTCTACCTGAGGAATTACTCCACCAAGTGAAGGTCAGAGAATCCAACCTGATATCACAATTATCTTCCTTCATGTCAGCTCATTTTCTCTGTTAACCGAATTTTCATTGTTATTCCTTGCAGTGCCCTGTTTTGGTGGGTTGGGGTGATAAGGATCCATGGGAACCCATCGATCTTGGGAGAGCATATGGAGATTTTGACATCGTAGAAGATTTTGTTGTCCTTCCAGACGTGGGACACTGCCCGCAGGTTCTCTTTCTTTCTTTCTCACCTAGCAATCATTTTGACAAAAAAATATATTATTTGTACTTGGATTTAATTCAAATATGGTTGTGTTCAAGGATGAGGCACCACAACTTGTGAACCCGCTAGTTGAATCGTTCGTCGCACGCCATACTCCAACCAGAGCTAGTGCTTTTACAGTCTGACCCACCGTTAATGGAGGTAAGTAATGTGATTTACTACTTCAGATGACGGTCATTGATTACTTTTTCAACTTTATGTCGAACAAAACCTTCTTTCCCCTTGGCTTATCTGGAAAGAAACGAAAAATGTTCGTCAGAAAATATTTGCTATATTTGTTTGTATATGCATTTTAACATGTGATTTGATTCAATTGAAACATAAACACATGTAAATAGAAAATGAGAACTTGTACAAAGAGTTGAGCCTTATATCAACGTATTTCTCATGAGTCATCAATTGAAGACTGAATCACTCCTTCAATGTCAGAACAGAAAGACATAAACTAAAAATAAAGTTAAGTGAAGAGTTGGTAGAACCTGACACTGACTGCTCATTTCCACCAATTGAATTTGAGAATTTGGTTTTGTGTTGTGGTCTTAGATACCTGGCATTGTATGTAAACCTTGGATGATGTCAAAGATACCAATGTTGTAAATTTGTAATAATCAGGATTCAGGTGCCAATCCTTTTGTACCAAAAAGTCTATGCAGATTGCGGATCACTAGTCATTGATGAAGTAGCAGAAGGGAATTTAGTTGGCTCAACTTTCTATACAGCCATAGAAATGTGGGTCTAAGTTTTTTTTGTTTTTGAAGTCATATGTTTTATCCGTCTGAACATTTTTTCTCTGCCAAATTCATTCTCTGATTTCTTGTTCTTCATCAAGAAGTGGGAGAGTAAAGCGTTTGTGGATTATAATGGGTTTGCCCAAAGTACTTAGATTTGATATTCTCCTTCAAGTTTGCTAGGAAAGATGCTAATAGTGCTGCTCATGCATTGGCAGCTTATGCTTTTTCAAACCACATTTCTGACTGGTGGTTAGAACCCTCTCTTCTTAAAGGCTGATTTAGGGACCGGCTCATTTACTAGGGAGACCGGATTTTTTATCCCTATCTAGAGTGTGTTACAAGGGGTGTCAAAAAACTATGAAAAGTCTAAGTTACCCTTTTAAATTTAGAAAACCTAATAACTAAACAAAGAAATTCAAAAACAGTTTCATCTTCTTCTTCAACGCCTCCTCCTTCTTCTCTATCATAACATTCAATCTGAAATTGAAATCGAAGAAACTGAAGAACATGATGAAAACAATGGGGAAACTGATGAAAACGAGATTTTTGATGAAATAGATTCGGATATGCGACTCAGGTACAACTAATTAACATACCCGTTGGTTAATTTTGTCTATGATTAAGTTTTTATGCTTTGATTGATCGATTGAATGGTTAAAGATGAGTGTTCAGAGGGATTTTCGTCTAGGTTAAACCCTAAATATCTAGACGAAAATCCAATTCCGTTTATATTGCATGCAACCAACCCAGCCAAAACCCAATTTTCGTCTGTATTGCATGCAACAAACCCAGACGAAAATCAACTTACCAATTGTGTCACAACCAACCCAGCCGAAAATAGGGTTAATTGAGAAAAACCAAGACGAAATTGGATAGTTTTCGGTTGAGTTTGGGATGAAATATCAAGACGAAAATTGCTCTGATTTTTCTCACCCCCAAGCTTAGTTTCGTCTGGTTTTTCGCAAAACATCCAGACGATTTTTCCTTTTTTTTTAATGTGTTGAAGTCTGTTTTTTGGTTACGTTTTATAGACATAAGCCAGACGAAATTTTCTCTGGAACTCAATACGTATAGTTTTCGTCTCGATTTTATAAAACTGGAAATTTGTCGTTTAACCCTCCCATCACTCTCTCTTACTCGCATGGCCCTGGGTTTCAGAATGCTTTGAGCCCACTCGGAAGGGAAGGCCAAAAGAGAAAACAAGAAGGTCAAGAGAATAATCTTCATTGCTGACATCATTTACAAAGAAACAAATATACCCAAAATAACCTTCCACTTTCATTTTCTCTATATTTCGGATCTCTATAGAGATCTCTATATGCGATATTTTTCTCCGATACAAAAAAAAATAAAATGACTGAAAACAATGGTAGATCAATCCACTATTGAGATCTGATTTGAATTCAACATTATCTTCCAATTTATGTAAGTTAAATGGATACAACTTTTTCAGACTTTATCTTACAATTGATGTTTTTTTCTTATACTTGTACTCTCTTCTTGTACTTCATGTTTTCTTTCGGCTACGATCTTGTTGAAACATCATTAAACTTCTGTGCAGCAAATATGCACCCACCTTTCGGTGCAATCAATATACATAGATGTTTTTCTTCGGTGCA
>JAJJMA010230796.1:0-15082 GCA_023529015.1 Papaver nudicaule
GCTTTCAAAATCCAACTTGTTGACATTGTTAACAATATGGAATTACTGGGGACTGAAATTAATGAATTGAAAGTTAATATGTCAGTTATTAAAGATGACTTGAACAATATGTTTAACAACGTTCCTGATGAAGACAATGAAGCTAACTATGTTCACTACGTGTTCAAGAAAGCCGATGACTTCAACAGCTCAAGTGAACCTGAAGAAGATCCTAAAGAAGATACTGACTCTGATATCTAGGTCAGTTTTTTATTAGCATAGTTAACTCCTTATTAAAAAGGTTTTGTTTTTTCCTTAGGGTTTGGGTAATCACTATGCTAGAAGTAGTCATCTTTTGATTTAAGCATGATTTGCTTGTACTACTTCCATGTCTTCTTTTTCATCAATTAATCGAGGTTATTAAATTAAAATCTTAATTGATGATTGCAATGCTTAATCTTAATTGATTATCTTTATGAATGTATTGCAAAACCGTGAACTTGCCTTTTTAGCCATTTTACCCGTTCGGGTAAAGCAGTTCATGATAGATTATCAAAATCCATGCTTCTGACTCTTATGGCTAAGAGGAGACGATTTTTGATAATAAGGTACCTCGTAGACTACAATGTTGAACTCCGCTGGATTAAATGTTGTACCTTTAATTCTTAGTCTTACAACCACTAGGAAGGGGTAACCTAATGTTTTCTCTAAAGGCGATGGTTGACCGAAAATCTCTGAGAAAGTAGGATGATTAAACCTTGAATTCCTATTTGACCGTAACTGGCTAGGAAAGAAATACATATCTACAATTTCACTTGTGAAAACTGTACCCAAGAATCTATTCTAAAACCTTGCTTGGGAAGGTAGTCGCGTTGTTCCTTATGGAATGACACATAATGGGGGAGAGTTCTTTTGAACTTGTGCTTCATGGTAATATCTTTTTGGGGAGAGCGGCTGTGGAATCTACGAGAGAATTGCATCTTTTTATCTCTCGTTTCAGGTATGTTTACCTTTGTCTACATTGATTATTGCGATTTTATGAGGATTCCTATATTTCTTTTCTTTGTCTATTTTATGACAAAAAGGGGGAGAAATCTTGAAGTAAGGGGGAGTAAAATCTTTCTATCTACTACGACAATTGTCTACGACATTGTCATAGGGGGGGTAAAATCGATGTGCTTGTCATGGCATAACAAAAATTAGTGTATTGAGTAAGGGGGAGAACATATTAAATTGTGTAGTAGATTGAAGCATCGATGCAATATGCTTAACAAGTTTTACATACTACTCAATTGCATAACAAACTCTTGTTGGACTATGTCCTTATAGAAACCAAGATGTGTGGTGACTTTGAGTTTGTTATCTCTACCTTGAATTTTCGCTCGCAGGAACACTCTTATCTGAAGACGCAGATTTTACTTTTTGAATCCATATGTAAGATTGGTTTTTGTCACTAAAATTGACAAAGGGGGAGATTGTTAGAGCATTGCTCGGTTGAACCCACTGATGTTGCTATCTCAAGTCAGTTGTCAAGTTTATGACACAAAAACACAATCTTTGATAAGTTTACTCTACAACCTCGGACTAGGATAGTTTTAAGTAATCGAGATGAAGACTGATGAAGACGAAGACCTAAGATTACTACTTGATAAATCATAACGTCCTCGCTGAAGGTTAGAAAGGTATTTCCTTTCCGTATCGTTTTTACCATTTCTATCATACCAATAGTCTATGATGTTGTTTATATGATCCGAAGGTATTATAGGATTTTCGCCTTTGCATTTGTCACACTTGTGATGATATGTATAGGTAGAGTATGTTGAGTTGTCTCTTGAAATGACCCCAACGGTGAACGCGTTCATGAACGCGTACATGTGTTGCTTTTGGCATTTCAGAGAATGAGTTAAGTCTGTATGAACGCGTTCATGAACACGTACATACAAGTTCAAGAATACTCCTGAATTAACTTGAACTCTATAGACTTCTCTGTGAACGCGTTCATATAAGCCATGCGAAAACTTCCAACTCCATATCTTGAAGTTTTCGGTCTAGGCATGAAAAACAATCGAAGCTCAGACGAAGGATATCTAAGAGAATCTGCAGCTACAGCAAAATCAAAAGACTTCATATCAACAAATCTGTCAAACGATTATAAATCTTCTTTTTATCTCCGTTATTCACTGTTTAAACTTCAGATCTAAAAAGTTTTTAAGTAAAATTTTGTACAAATTTCCCATAAAAACTAAGGCAAGCAGAAATTTCATTTTTTCTTAAAATTCCTGGTTTAAAAACGAATTTTGTTGACAAATCTACGATCAGCAGGTTGAAATCACCGAACCTGTGGAGGGTAAAACACCCTCGGGACACGTGTCAGAATTAGAGGAGCTAATCCAGCCAAGGGACGAACCACCGCACCTCGGGACTAGGCCACAAGGTGACCTCGAGGAAGAGACGGGCGGGGAAAGACTCGCACTGATCATCAAAGGAAAAGAAGTGCGAAGACATCTTCGGAAGGACCTCGCCGAAGGAACCGCCTTACTCGACAAGCTCTGACACCACCACGATTGAGTAGTCTGTCTTATTAGCTGTAAACCACTCAGACTCGGCTTATATAAGGCGAGCTCGAGAAACTTTGTAAGGGTTGGATTTTTGGGTGTAACCTAAGTGGTGAGAGTGGGATTAGGTCTGTATCTCTTCTAACTCCTTAGGATCATATCCATGTGCTAGTTAGGCAGAAATACGATTCATTGTTATACTTTATCTCTTGTCATCTGTTTATAAAATTATCTTCGGTATTGATCTTATGGTCTTCGCACTAAACATAATGCATAAATAAAACTTTTGTGTGGTTAAGATTTGATGGTTGTAGAGTATAAAGCACCTATGCAGATTTTATACTCACACAGTTTGGCGCTAGAAACAGGGACTGATTAAAATAACTTAGGGTTTGCCTGTGATTTAGGGTTTTCGATTTTTTTGGGAAATTTTTTCTAGGGTTTCCAAAAACTCTTTTTCAAAAGCGTATTTTCACCATATTTTCATTTCAAGCTCCACCACCTTGGACGTCTAAAGATCTTCAAAGCTTTAGCATGTTCAAGGGCTTTTGAGCAAATCCTTAGTATGATAAGATCGATGTCTTTTCAAAGAATACAAGCTTTGAAACGAAGAGATCTAATCAAAAGCATATCAAACTTCTTCTACGTTCCAGAAAATACCCTAAAAGGCTTGTTCTACAACTACTTTAAGAAAAACAAACCTAGGGTTACTTTGGGGTCTCTTAGTACCTAATCTATATTTGGAAATAAACTTCGCAACTCTCGTACTCAGAGCATAAAACTCGGAAAGAGACGATTCGCCAAAACCTCCTAGTTGGGAAGGTAGATGTGGAAAAAACCAGATTACAGTTAGGGTTTAGTCAAAACGAGTACAATCCATGCTAAAATCTCACATGATAAAATCTGTTACAACAGACAGACATACATGTCAGACCTAGTACACTGCAGTAGCCGCCTTGGACCTCACGTGTTTTTTGTCTTTTACAGGTCATAATCAGCATGACTTCGAAATCCGATCAGATGCCGAAGCAGAGGGTGGGTTCCTCGAGGCAGGGCACGGGCTCCTGGAGGCACAATACCAGATTCTCAACAAGCAAAGGACTATCGCCAGAGGTGGCATCAAGTACAGTCCAGCACAGCACAGGGAGCGCATAAACGAAGATGAGGTGCACGTTGAGGATTTAGGTCCAGAGGGAGAAGGGTTCCCAGAGGGTAACACACTACCTCGACAACAAATACAAGAAGAAGATGGAGAGAATGACGAAGACGAGGGCGAAGACACCATCCCGAATGAAGCAATCCCAGCACACCAACCCACCGAAGACGCCACGGCAAGGGATGCACAATTCAGGAAGTTGATTCTAAAAAACAAGAAAATAAGAAAACTAAAAAAGCAACTGGCCGAGGCAAACAAGAAAGCGGCAGAGAAGTCGGCCTCAAACTACAAAGGAAGCAGCGAGGGACACTCTCGCCCACACACCATATCTCAATCAAAGGGACACTCTGCATCGAGGAGCCATACCAAGATCAAGGGTGACAACAAGGGCCATGGAATCGTAGTCTCAAGCAGAAGAACCGAACCCAGTATACGTCCGAAGGGGAATAACATACACCTGGTCTATGAAACTGAACAAGCAAGGAAGGACGCCGAAACGCAGGCATTACAGCAAGTAATGCTGGACCAAATCAAAACACTTCGGGCCGAACTCTTTGATAACAGAATTCAATCGAGTGATAGGATAAAACTGACGCAGGCGATAAATGATGTCAACCGCTCGCCGCTAAGTCCCGAAATTCTCTCTAAAGCCATTCCGGTAAAATGCACCATGCCAACTTTCACATCAATCTTCGATGGTTCGGGAGATCCAACTTTACACATCAAAATGTATCTACGAGTATTCCTAGCTTATGCTGACAGAGACGAGGTGCTTTGCAAGTATTTCCCTTCCAGCTTGAAAGGGGAAGCCTTGGCTTGGTACGACAACCTAACAGCCAGTTCGATTTCGTCTTTCGAAGAGCTATCCAAAGTATTCATACTACATTTCTTATACAACAACTCATCAAAGCCAGGAGTAGAGAAATTGTTCAGCATCAGAGTAAGACCAGGAGAATCCACCAAAAGCTTGACGGATAGATGGACAACACAGTGTGTAGAGGTGGGAAATGGAGCCTCGGAGAAAGACAAAGTACGAGCATTCCTGAACGCTCTCAACAAAAACCATCCCCTATACGACAGGCGCTTCTCCAAAAACCTGGAGGCGCTGCAAGATCTCCGAAAATATCATAAGGAGCGAATCACATTGGAGGAAATTAAGGAACAAGTAACTTAGAGGAAGGAGACCATTCTGAAGCAAGTTCATCCGATAAATAATCTATCACTCTAAGAGCGCGATCAGGCAATGAACAATCAATCTGGGGATCCCTCAAAAAGAGAGAGGCAGAATGACAATGGCAGGTATGGCAACGAGGTCAAATTTGGTGACGGCAAGTACCACGACAACAGAAAGTACAATGACAGCAGATGAGCCAGTTCTCGGGGAGAATTCGAAGGAAACAACACCCAGCGAGGGCAAGAGGGAGGAAGAAAGTTTGGAACACCTCAGACAGGATTCCCTGCTTTCCAAGACAGCAAGCTCTCAAAGCTATGTGTATCCATCGAGGAAGCCCTTCAGATCATTTAAAAATCCGAGTTTGCAAGCGAAATGAGGTACCCGAGGAGTAGAGGTAATCAACCCAGGCATACTGAGAATTCCAGGGATTACTGCCAATTCCATAAATTCTATGGACATACAACAGAAGACTGCGTCACATCACAGGATCAAATCTATTTCTTCATCACCAGGGACAAGTTCAAGCACTTCTTGGAGCTACCAAAGCCACCCCCGAACCAACCTCAGCCGAAGGAGGAGCCAAAACACGAGGCATATGTCATAACAATTGATCGAAGCATCCCGAGGTTCAGCGACTCCAACTCCATAGTCCACGCAGACACCTGTATGCAAGGCCCCGAAGGAATCCAGACAGACCGAATTCACAAAAGAGACTTTGAGGGAAAGGAAATATTCAGTGTAGCAATGAAAGGACATCTCGAGGAGTGGCAGAAACAACCAATTTTCTTTTCTGCGGCGGACATCCCTAACGAAGGAAGATCGCACATGATCCCCTAGTCATTACATTACACATCGAGAAGACAGCTATGTCAAGGATATTGGTAGACCCAGGAAGCTCCGTAGATATACTCTTTGGGCGAACGTACGATAAGCTGCTCGGAAAATAACATTGCCTTGGTACCCTCTTCGTACAACATTTATGGATTCAATGGGAAGCCCTCGACACCACGAGGAGAGCTATCATTAATGATCCATGTGGGGAGTCTGAAACGACCAACATCATTCTGTGTGGTCGATATAGAATCCCCTTACAATGCTATTGTGGGAAGACCTTGGTTGTACAACATCATGGGTGTAGCCTCCACGCTACATCGAAAAATCAGATACCCTACTCCACTTGGGATTGCAGAGATACCTGGTGACCCTACCGAAGCTCGTATGTGCAACGAGATAGATGTCCAAGCAAGAGAAGGAAGCCAGGATTGCCCGAAACAGGCCAAGCACCCAAAAATTACGGATGCCAACATAAAGGAATTCATAGCTGAAGTCGAAGCAGGGATGGCAGACACGACCATAAAAAATACAACAACCTACAAGCAAGGCACCCGACCTACCAACAAGGGGAAAGATCATTGCCTTAACAGGGAACAATTCTTCGTCGCAACTAGTAGCATCCAAACTCCGAATGAATCGTCAAAACTGGACAACGAGGGCAAAAACACGCCACAGGAACAATTCTGGGCCGGACCCTATGTAATCGAGAAAGCGCTCGGGAACAACACATACAGCTTAATTAACCTCGAGGGTCAAAAGCTAAGCACCCCAGTCGAGGGAAAAAACTTGAAGCATGTTAATTAAGACATCTTTATGTAAACAACACGTAAGAAATTGGTATCCAATAAACGAAGAAGCTTGATCTATCTAAAGTTGCATTCTTCGATGCATTTTATTTTCAAACTCCAGATCCTACCAGAACGGGTAAAAAACCCAATCTGGCTAGGCATACTTACAAAGGCTTTAACACCACAAAAACAAAACTGGCCATGACGCCATCTCTCCTAGTGCCACGTCGCAAATAAAAGGCTATAACGCCAAGGCCTAGACGCCAAAACATAAAAAGACCTCGAATAGCAAGCACAGAGCTGATGTTCATATAAGCCGTAAGGGCCCTACGAGCTATATGATACAGTCCTCTACCCACAAGACACCCCGTTAGCGGTGGGTACTTTGTCTCTAGGCTACATAAGCTAATGATACATTTGGACCCACTACCACACGACCACGAGGACCTCTCTTTCGGAGGCGTCGATTGGACGATAAATGGGATTAACATCTACCTTTAAAGGTGAATGGAACCCCGAGGCAGCTAATTCGCCCTCATTCATGGGAATGGTAGGCGAATTACGTAGCCAAGGGACCTCCTCCAAAAAACTAAAACATAGCCTCGAGGAGGGGCTAACGAGAAACAGATGGGTCGAATTCTAGGCCGCGACAGGAGAATAGTACCATGTCTAAGCTCCAGCCTTGACCGGCACTCCCCCATCGAGTTACTTTATTATCGAAGTGCAAGCATAGCTGCTACCCACCATAAGTTCCTCACTTTACTTGGGGCAAATGGATTATCAGAACACCACCATGTTCTCTCGGAGGATACCTTGTATCCTCGATAACCACCCAGTATACCAAGGCGAAACGGGTACCTATGGCCTCGATAGCCTTTGTTTGCTTTAAAACAGGCAAGTAGCTAAAAGCCTTTGGGAAGGGTGATCCGTAAGCCCCTACTTGGTTTACTATCTCCCACGTCGAAGTAAGCCCTGGAGTTGCACCTCGAGTACCCTTAGGAGCCTAAAATATTGCAACATCAACTTCGTACTTACCCGCGAAGTTCTCAGCACACGCGCAAATTAAAAAGGGAAATAAAACTCCAATCAAGCAACAAAGGCCTCTTCATAGACAGTCAATACAGCTTACAAGCACAAAAAATGGGAAAATGCCAAGTACAAGAATTCTTGCATCAGAAAACAAAAGGGAAAAAGCAAAAGCTTCGCTGCTACAACATGGGAGAAACTTCATTAGATATCACAATGCGATGAGGGGAGGGATCTCCAAAACCTTCCATGTCATCCCAAAGCCCTTTTTCAACCTCCAGATCCTCTTCATAAGTTCGAAAGCCATAGTGATCTTGTCTTGAAGGAGTGAGTTCCCTAATGGGCTCAGACTCACTTTCGCTCTCCTCACTGTACGCGGCCGAGGATTCTTGAAACAAATAGTTGTTCCCTTTATCGAAGTTAACACCCACACCACCACCAGTGCTAGGCACTTCGGCGTCGCCAAGATCCTGTGCGGCATTATCAGCAGGATCGCCAGTCTTAACTAAAACATCATCCTTCGGATCATCCTGGGGATTGTCCTTCGGATCATCCTTCGAACCATCCTCTGGAACATCCTTCGAGCCACCCTTGGGATCGTCTTTCGGATCATCCATCGAATCACCATCGGAACCATCCTTAGAATCACCCTCGGAGTTCCCCTTAGGATGACCTTCGGAATCACCTGAGTGGCCATCATCCGAACTACCATCGCTGTCACCTTCATCATCATCAGGACCTTTGTCTTCAGGAATTCTCCCAAGCAGCCCTCTCTTTCGCGCTTCATCCCTAGCTAACCTTACAAACACCTCTTGAGGAAGCAAGTATTTGTCACCTGGAAGTATCGCGTCAGCATCCCTTGCACCGACAACCCCATAGGTTGGAGGTTCAATGCCGATGGCTCTAAAGAGAGACCGACCATGCATTCGACAGACCCTGCTAGTAGCTAGGGAGGTAGTCAACGCAGATCGAGTAAGAAGTTCTTTGACAGCCCTTCCATGTCTTAACTGATGGTTGATGAGAGCAAAGCCAGTAACCATATTCCTAAGGTCCTGCTGGCACTTGAGGCGAAGATTTCGTTCAGCAGTCATTTCCTCAACACTCCTCTGCACATCTTCCGAGCGACGCTTACGTTCGAGCTCCAGCTCTTGGGAAAGCCTGTTCACATCAGCCGTTCGGCGTCGCTGTTCCTCGGACAATTCCTTCGACAATTGTTTTGTTCTCCTTTCAAAATCCAACTTTTGGTCGGCTTCAAGCACCAACTGATTGACAGCTTCGTCCCTTGCAGCCTCGGTGTCTGCAACCTTCTTTTGTAAGTTAGCTTCTATGCCTGCAAAAACAAAAGCAAACACAAGCGGAATTGAGATGACAGACCATAATCCAAGGACACAACGAGAATAAAATAAAAACAATCAGGGTTAATACCCTACTTTCTTTAAAAATCATGTACTCAGTCACTTCATGCTGATTGGTAAAACGAGGTTGGGAAGCCCTCTTCCTAATATCCTCAGAAGAGGCCGCTCCTAGCCTAGCAAGCTCTAACCGATACTCATCAATCATTTGAGAAAGATGGTTGTTCGACTTTTTGACCTTAGCCAGCTCCATGCTTATGTCATTAACGCCCTTCTTCAAAGCATCATTCCCCGTAGTCAGCTCTTTGTTGACATTTTTCAAAGCGGCCGTTTGGACCTTCAAATTTCTGATATCTTGTTCTAGGTTCCCAATCACCACCCTACCAGAGGCACTAATCGTCCTTTCCTCGCGGGCAGCATCTCGCTCTCGTGTCAAACGATCTACATCTAATTGGAAAAAGTGATTCTCTCTAGCAATAGTCTCAGTCCTATTCCTTTCCTCCTCAAGAAGACGTTCGGTCTTCGTGTTTCTTTTCTTCTCTTCGACTAGAAGGCCCTCAGCCTCGTGCCTTTTCCTTCTATAATAATCTCGATCATCCAAGGATTTGTCCCTCTCTTTTACAAGTTTATCAATCTCACTTCGGTGACTCCTACTACCAGAAGAACTATGCGAGGGTTTCCGACTATCGCGGGGATTGCTTAAAGATAGCTTGGCTTCACTGAGTTTTTTCTCGCCTTCTTCCAACTCGCCTTTTGGAAACCAGCAAATCGTTCTCAGAACAATGGCTACAAAAAAGAATGCAACAACTACAAAAACAACAAATCCTTACCTATTAGCTTCTTCCTCTCAAGAGCGCTGCGAGTCTTCTTTTTGGCAAGCTCTTCCTGCATTCGGAGGAACTTTCGCTCATAGTAATCAGCTTCGCTAAACAAGTCGAAGGTATAAGCCAAATGGAGGCATGGTAGTCACTCTGTCAAAACATTACGCACTAACACTTAGCCAAAAAACAAAACAAAAACCAACACACAACAAACGCAAATCAAACTCACCATTTGAAGCATAGCCAAGCTTTCTTCGTAGGACAGAGGCGGATGACGAAGATCATAATCCATTCGGGGCCAGTCGCCCCCAATAACGTTGCCAAGCTTCTTGCAAAACTCAGGGTCCAAAGGGCATCCCAAAGGATCAGAGGCATAGGCACCAAAACGAGACGAGACCTCCATGGAAAAATCACTTGGATTATGATTCTCAAAAAGCACCTCCTTGAATCTCTTAGCGGTATATGGTTGCCCGTATTTACCAGCATAGCTAGGAGCTGGTGGAAACCTTGAACTACGAGGGAAACTCATAACTAGTTCCTTCGAAGAATCCATATGCACAGTCGAACCATCTCTTCGGGGAAGGAGAAGGTCAACCACAGGAACAATCTTCTTTGGAGGAGCAGAGGGTTCGGCTGAGGCAGCAATAGTGGTAATAGAAACAACCGCGTCCGAAGCAGAGGCAGAGTCAGACGCACTTGGCACAGTGCCGTTCGGCCCAACATCAGCAATCTCCTCGGTAGCTCTTTTGGCAGTCGGCGCCTCAGAAACCTTCGGTGGTAACAGTTCATCGGCAACAGTTATAACCACTCTCTCCTCCGATGGTTTCATTGTTACTCGACGACGATTCGGCAAGCTTGCCTCGGAGGTCTTCTTAAAAACAAACTTCTTGCGAGGCCTAGCAACCTCCGTCTCCCCAGCATACTCAAAACCTAGCAAATCACTGTGCAGGCTCAAATCGACACCACAAATAATGTTTCCCTGCAGAAGAGAATCCGTCTTCCTCAGGAAACAAATAGAGGCAAGTATTAATACTCTTTTAATAAAAAAAATATATCTCAAAAAGGTATTTGTTACCTGCTGCATAGTCTCCTCATTTGCTCGAGAACGCTTCAGACTACCCGAAGTACCCACATAAACAACTTTGCCTTTCCTCAAAACTTGATGAGACAACCTGTTTTCTTCATCAGAGAAATGGATCATAAACAAATGTTGAGTAGAGAACTCGTGACCCACATCAAATTGAGTCCGAGGAAAGAAGCGTCCAGCATCCTTCCAACCTCGGAGGACAGGACCCTCCAAAAGTACGGGCTCCGAATAACAATCTTCATCAATGGAGTATTCTAAGGACCCTGGAATTATATTCGAACTCCCCTTCACAGTCCGAAAACTAACACCCCAAGGGGCAAACTCGTTATCTAATGTTAAAAACGGTTCGTAGTGAAGAAAAAAGTTCTGAGCAGTGAAATAAAACCACTTCAGGGAACCAGCCTCGGAGTTATCTTCGGAATGGGAAACCCATTGATTGATAAGATGGATAGAACTGCAAGTGAACTGCATCACACCCCGAGGACTAGGAAGGGAGCAAAGAATTTCACGAAACAAAGGGTTAGAAGGTTGGTAAAGAGGAGGAATTAACCCAGCAGAAATTTGATGAAATGTAACCAAGAGCTTGTTTTCGTGGCATTGAAACTCTTCAACTAACTCTGGAGTCAACCGGCTGCCCGGAGAGCCAATGGCCTGTATCTTGAAGGAATCATCCTTAAATCCAAGGTTCTTCATCATCGAGATAAGAACGTCAACTTTGGAAGGAAACAACATGAAAGAAGAAACAAAGAAAGAGAAAGAAAAATTCGCCGGCGCCGAAAGTTGCAGAGGCAGAATTGATCAGAAGCTTAAGGGATAATAAAAAGAGAAAAAGAGCTGTCTTTATGAAGTTATGAGAAGTTTAAAGAAAAGGGTCTAGAAGGAAAACGTCCAAAAGGCGCTTGATTAAAAGATGTAAATTTGAGGTTTCCGGAAAAGAGCGCCGGGACAAAGGAAGAAGAGAATGAAGAGACTAAAATTTTTAGAGGGAGAAAGCCAAAACTTAAATAGTAAAGGAAAACTGGCGCTTCCGGTGAGAAGGTGAAAATGTAGCAAAAATCCCGGGAACATGCAAAACGTGTCATAAAACGTCACACTTGGCAGATAGTGGGGTGCATGGCAAAGAGAGTAGGACGAAGAAGAAATTTCCTTCCCAAGCATCTTCGATACAAGGAAAGGAAAGAGGCAAACTGTGGAGGGTAAAACACCCTCGGGACACGTGTCAGAATTAGAGGAGCTAATCCAGCCAAGGGACGAACCACCGCACCTCAGGACTAGGCCACAAGGTGACCTCGAGGAAGAGACGGGCGGGGAAAGACTCGCACTGATCATCAAAGGAAAAGAAGTGCGAAGACATCTTCGGAAGGACCTCTCCGAAGGAACCGCCTTACTCGACAAGCTCTGACACCACCACGATTGAGTAGTCTGTCTTATTAGCTGTAAATCACTCAGACTCGGCCTATATAAGGCGAGCTCGAGAAACTTTGTAAGGGTTGGATTTTTGGGTGTAACCTAAGTGGTGAGAGTGGGATTAGGTCTGTATCTCTTCTAACTCCTTAGGATCATATCCATGTGCTAGTTAGGCAGAAATACGATTCATTGTTATACTTTATCTCTTGTCATCTGTTTATAAAATTATCTTCGGTATTGATCTTATGGTCTTCGCACTAAACATAATGCATAAATAAAACTTTTGTGTGGTTAAGATTTGATGGTTGTAGAGTATAAAGCACCTATGCAGATTTTATACTCACACAGTTTGGCGCTAGAAACAGGGACTGATTAAAATAACTTAGGGTTTGCCTGTGATTTAGGGTTTTCGATTTTTTTGGGAAATTTTTTCTAGGGTTTCCAAAAACTCTTTTTCAAAAGCGTATTTTCACCATATTTTCATTTCAAGCTCCACCACCTTGGACGTCTAAAGATCTTCAAAGCTTTAGCATGTTCAAGGGCTTTTGAGCAAATCCTTAGTATGATAAGATCGATGTCTTTTCAAAGAATACAAGCTTTGAAACGAAGAGATCTAATCAAAAGCATATCAAACTTCTTCAACGTTCCAGAAAATACCCTAAAAGGCTTGTTCTACAACTACTTTAAGAAAAACAAACCTAGGGTTACTTTGGGGTCTCTTAGTACCTAATCTATATTTGGAAATAAACTTCGCAACTCTCGTACTCAGAGCATAAAACTCGGAAAGAGACGATTCGCCAAAACCTCCCAGTTGGGAAGGTAGATGTGGAAAAAACCAGATTACAGTTAGGGTTTAGTCAAAACGAGTACAATCCATGCTAAAATCTCACATGATAAAATCTGTTACAACAGACAGACATACATGTCAGACCTAGTACACTGCACTAGCCGCCTTGGCCCTCACGTGTTTTTTGTCTTTTACAGGTCATAATCAGCATGACTTCGAAATCCGATCAGATGCCGAAGCAGAGGGTGGGTTCCTCGAGGCAGGGCACGGGCTCCTCGAGGCACAATACCAGATTCTCAACAAGCAAAGGACTATCACCAGAGGTGGCATCAAGTACAGTCCAGCACAGCACAGGGAACGCATAAACGAAGATGAGGTGCACGTTGAGGATTTAGGTCCAGAGGGAGAAGGGTTCCTAGAGGGTAACACACTACCTCGACAACAAATACAAGAAGAAGATGGAGAGAATGACGAAGACGAGGGCGAAGACACCATCCCGAATGAAGCAATCCCAGCACACCAACCCGCCGAAGACGCCACGGCAAGGGATGCACAATTCAGGAAGTTGATTCTAAAAAACAAAAAAATAAGAAAACTAAAAAAGCAACTGGCCGAGGCAAACAAGAAAGCGGCAGAGAAGTCGGCCTCAAACTACAAAGGAAGCAGCGAGGGACACTCTCGCCCACACACCATATCTCAATCAAAGGGACACTCTGCATCGAGGAGCCATACCAAGATCAAGGGTGACAACAAGGGCCATGGAATCGTAGTCTCAAGCAGAAGAACCGAACCCAGTATACGTCCGAAGGGGAATAACATACACCTGGTCTATGAAACTGAACAAGCAAGGAAGGACGCCGAAACGCAGGCATTACAGCAAGTAATGCTGGACCAAATCAAAACACTTCGGGCCGAACTCTTTGATAACAGAATTCAATCGAGTGATAGGATAAAACTGACGCAGGCGATAAATGATGTCAACCGCTCGCCGCTAAGTCCCGAAATTCTCTCTAAAGCCATTCCGGTAAAATGCACCATGCCAACTTTCACATCAATCTTCGATGGTTCGGGAGATCCAACTTTACACATCAAAATGTATCTACGAGTATTCCTAGCTTATGCTAACAGAGACGAGGTGCTTTGCAAGTATTTCCCTTCCAGCTTGAAAGGGGAAGCCTTGGCTTGGTACGACAACCTAACAGCCAGTTCGATTTCGTCTTTCGAAGAGCTATCCAAAGTATTCATACTACATTTCTTATACAACAACTCATCAAAGCCAGGAGTAGAGAAATTGTTCAGCATCAGAGTAAGACTAGGAGAATCCACCAAAAGCTTGACGGACAGATGGACAACACAGTGTGTAGAGGTGGGAAATGGAGCCTCGGAGAAAGACAAAGTACGAGCATTCCTGAACGCTCTCAACAAAAACCATCCCCTATACGACAGGCGCTTCTCCAAAAACCTGGAGGCGCTGCAAGATCTCCGAAAATATCATAAGGAGCGAATCACATTGGAGGAAATTAAGGAACAAGTAACTTAGAGGAAGGAGACCATTCTGAAGCAAGTTCATCCGATAAATAATCTATCACTCTAAGAGCGCGATCAGGCAATGAACAATCAATCTGGGGATCCCTCAAAAAGAGAGAGGCAGAATGACAATGGCAGGTATGGCAACGAGGTCAAATTTGGTGACGGCAAGTACCACGACAACAGAAAGTACAATGACAGCAGAGGAGCCAGTTCTCGGGGAGAATTCGAAGGAAACAACACCCAGCGAGGGCAAGAGGGAGGAAGAAAGTTTGGAACACCTCGGACAGGATTCCCTGCTTTCCAAGACAGCAAGCTCTCAAAGCTATGTGTATCCATCGAGGAAGCCCTTCAGATCATTTAAAAATCCGAGTTTGCAAGCGAAATGAGGTACCCGAGGAGTAGAGGTAATCAACCCAGGCATACTGAGAATTCCAGGGATTACTGCCAATTCCATAAATTCTATGGACATACAACAGAAGACTGCGTCACATCACAGGATCAAATCTATTTCTTCATCACCAGGGACAAGTTCAAGCACTTCTTGGAGCTACCAAAGCCACCCCCGAACCAACCTCAGCCGAAGGAG
>JAJJMA010230802.1:0-19905 GCA_023529015.1 Papaver nudicaule
ACATTAATAACCCTGCACTACGGACACGTGGTGCATTTTTGACTTTAGAAAGAAAAAAACCCGACCAACTATCGATCTCTTCTTCTGTATCATAAACTTAGCACCACCGTTAGAGATCAAGCCCTAGATTTCAAGATCTAAAATCCCCAAAATCAGTGCAACTATAGGTTTCCCACAGTCACAATCAAAGGGAGGATTATCCCATACAAAATAGCTATTTATCTGAACTACATCAATCACTTTCAAATTTCTCAAATCCATAACAAATTCGAAATTAGATAAGAACCCATCCTTTTAATGATTTCAATCGATAAAATCCTAGCTCCTTTTACAGCTAAATGTTTCCTGCAGATTCAAACTAAATAAGAACCCATCCTCTTAGACAAACACAGAAATATAATTCATCAACATGTTTCAATGGCACAGTTGAGTTTCATTGTTGGTTTCTCGACAAAGTAATCTGTTCAAACCTCTATTCCAACACAAACCTAATGTTTAATTTCTTCAACTTCTGAAATTCCTTCATTATTTCTCCTACTTTAATCGGTCAGAGTCGATGGCAGCAACCATTCTCCATTGATTTCTCGACAAGAACTTCTTCCCAAATCTCCGATCAATTCGTCCCCAAGTTTATTCTCAATCTAACAATTTTATTCGTTAAATCGTAATTCAATCCGTAGTTCCGTTATCTGCTTGAGCTATGAATTGGAGATACAGAGAATTGAGTTTTGTAATTTTGAAATTATAATTTTAGGGAACCTAGATATTAGCTTTTGAGAACAAAAATAAAAGGAAGATGATATCGTATTCCTTAACACAGTAAGGCTGCTGGTGAAACTAAGGAGAAGGAAGAGGAAGAAGAAGGAAGAGGAACATGGATGATATAGGAAATGAATCTTAGGGTTTTCTTTGAGGGTGTTTCCGGGTTTACGCAATCTTATTGGGCCGACCGACCGGAGGGCCCGAAGGGCCTGTAGGGAGGGAGTCCCTTTTATGGCCACTTTTTTGTTAAATGGATCCTAACAAAATTGAACCAAATTGTAAAAAAGATTGGAGGGTATAAAAGCCATTAAAAATGTTGGTCTCTTTGTTAGACCGTAAATGCCCCTCCCTGATTTCAATTTCCTTTTTCCCTTTAGATAATTTCGTAAATAAACAGAAGAGGAAGGGCAAATAGGTAATAGTGTTTTTACAGAATATGAAAAATGACTAAGTAGTCCCTCCGGATTTTGAATGTTCAAATGACTAAGTAGTCCCTCCGAATTTTCGACTTTCTTCTTACGTTTTCGTAATAATGAAAGGTTATGAAGGGCACGTTTGTAAATAGGCGATACCAAGGTCGAGAGTTCGAATCCCGTTGATATCACATTTTCATTTACCCAAATTTTTCATTTCTTCTTTCGTCGTTCTTCGTTCTTCTTTCCTCCAGCAGACCCTTCTTTCTTCTTCTCCGCATTTTCATTTTCATTTTCATTACCCACTGAACCCTAACTGTTACTAATTCCTCCCTGATCTTCAATTTCTTCAAATTCTTCGATTAATGGCTGACGCTGATCTTGTGGATCATTATCTTGAGGCGGTGAGATTCAATTTGAATTTGATGATGATATTTGTGGTAGCGACGGTGGTGGTGTAGGAGGATAAGTGGTGATGATAGTGGTGGTGGCGGTTCTAATGGAGGAGGGTCTCAAATATCCATTTGAGTTTAGAGTTTCAAGCTAACAAATCTCTGCTTCTGGTTCCTATACACTGCGTTCTCAAAAACCTAAGCTGCTGCTCGAATCGTCAAAACCTGAGAGCCAGTTGAACACCGAGTTAACCCATATTGAGTTGAATCAATGTCAAATTTTTAGGCTGACTCGCACACGGGGAAGGTGGGACCGGACAAAGTCTGATTCGGTTCTGGTTTCTAAAGACACGTGGAGAAAAGCCCAGCATATCAGACAGTTAAAGGCAAAGCAACGGACAAAGGGGACCCTACAGTACAGACAATAAAAAGAAAATTTATTTACCAAGTGGGTTCCAGACCAACTAATTACACTGTACACAAGTGAAAATGAACTGCGCCAACATAAAGTGATGGCGGAGGGGCAAGTAAGCATTTGCAGATTTTGGTCGTTGCATCGTTTTTCTTATCTTGCTAATTAAATTTCCCAATAAGTGAAAAATTATATGTTCATAGAAATGTGATGCTTATCTATGTTAATCAGTTTGATATTTCATAGTCTTGTTTCGTTTTTCTTCGGTCGGTCGGCCTTTCTACCGTGGCAGCGGTGTACTAGTTTATGTTTTTCTACTATTTTATTATTTTCTGACACACACGTGAGCTGCACGCGCACAATTAACAGCTCCGTCCAGGTTATAGGGGGTTTTGCGTATTAGAAATTTAAAAAGTGGGTAATGCAAATTGCCTATTTATTTTGAGGGGGAAATACAAAATCCCCCTTAAAAAAAAATAATAATAAATAAATAAAGATGAAGACACAAATTTTGGAAGCTCTACACCGGTGTCTAAAGATAAGATGAAAGGGTACAATATTTCTCTTCATCTGTTTACTTTTGATCGGCATACAAAAATTGTTATTTTGTTGGCCAATTCATTTGCATATCCTTTAACATGACAACATCTGATAATATGGAAGTGAAATCTTCCATGTTTGTTCATTCAGTTTCAGAAGCTTGCCGGCTTCTTCCATCATCTAGCTAGTGGAACTCTATTGAACTTGAGTTTCAGTCATCAACGAGTTCAATACAACACGATGATAATACGCCTTCTAGTTACTCTAAATCTTATGAACACAATCTGTTTATTAGCGATAAATCGCATTTCAAACGTTTCGTGTTTATATGTGTGGCTCTAGTATTCATCATTCTCTCTACAGTTCTATTAGTGTACTTCTTGCCTCTCAATCACACCTGTCAAGCTTCTTCTACTAACCTGAAAACTCCACTGAAACAAGCTATTCTGTTTTTTTGATACTCAAAAGTGTAATCTTCATTTCCATTCATTAACACTTTGTGCATATCATGTATTTCATTATGCTTCTTGAGTTTGACAACATTTTGTTGACTATCTTTCGGTGTTGCAGCTGGATTTTTGCCGAGGAACAACAACTATTCGATAAATTTCCGGGGGGATTCAGGTTTGCAGGATGGAAATTTTGGGGATACACATGTGGATCTTGTTGGAGGTTATTATGATTCTGGTAGCAGTATAAAATTTACTTTTCCCACTACTTATACCACTTCTTTGTTGAGCTGGACTGTGATCGAGTATCATAAAAAAGATAGTGATATAGGCGAGCTTGAACATGTCAAAAGTATCATCAAGTGGGGAAGTGATTATTTGCTCAAGGTGTTTGTTCTTCCAAATTCTACTTCTGATCCAACCATACTTTACTCCCAAGTAAGCAGTGGATCAATAACAGTCTTGACTACTTTCTTTTGAGTCGTATAGAGTAATAATTGTTTTTATCTCTTTGTTTGTTGAATCATTTGAGGTTGGGAGTACAAATAATGGTACAGATAACGCTAATGATGACGGTTGTTGGCAAAGACCCGAAGACATGAACTATCAAATGCCTATTTCTATTTGTAAAGCCAATTTTTCAAATTTAGCAGGGGAAATTATAGCAGTACTTTCGGCTACTTCATTAGTTTTCAAAGCCGAAAATAGGAGTTACTCAGTCCAGCTAATCAAAGCAGCGGAGAAGTTATTTGAGCTTGTAATTAGAAACCCGAATAAGCACGAAACTTATACTGTAGGGGGTAAAACCCGTCAGACCACGTGTCTCGCATCCAAGGCACATAGTCATGCCGAGAGAACCACACCGAGAATAGCGGCAGTGACGACTCGGACTGACAAAGGAAAGGAAGCTACACGCAAACGAAGTAAAGACTCGGGGATAAAGGGTTCGGACTACGTAGAAGGACCGAAGTCTAGGATCTAGCTTCGGAGCGTAAACCGCCTTACTCGACAGAAACTGACACCACCACGATTGAGTCTTTTGTCTTATTAGCTGTAAACCACCCAAGCTCGGCCTATATAAGGCGAGCTTGGAAAACGTTGTAGGGGTTGGATTCTTGTTTGGTGGAGCCTAAGTAGCAAGAGTGTGATTAGGTTTGTAATCTCCTCTGGTTCCTTAGGGTTTTATTCATGTAATCTCAGCAGTAGAAATACACAGAAAGACATATTCCATCTTATCTATATGATTTACTTAACTCTATATTACTGTTTATTGCATCCTCGATGCTGTTCTTGATGTCTTCGGACTGCTAAACCACAACTAAACATTGTATGTGCGAGTAGATCTGATGGATGTGGTACCGTGAGTACCTATGCAGATTTTCTACTCGTACATATACAACGGATGATGCTTGTGGTAAAGAAGCAAAACGATATTACAACTCTTCTGGATACTTGGATGAAATAGTTTGGGGTAGAACTTGGATTTTCTTTGCCACTGGGAATGTTTCTCATCTTAAATATACAACTGAGAAGTTTGAATTAGCGATGAATGGTGAAGAGGTTGACAATGGAGTGTTTTATTGGAATAACAAGCTCCCAGCTAGCGCGGTAATAATCTAAAGTAACACCTATCCCTTTCATTTTTATGGATCGATGCATGATCCTAGTGTACAAGCTTTTCTGATTTGCTGAACCTTTTGGCTTTAGGTTTTGTTAACACGTCTTAGATACTTCCGAGATCCTGGTTACCCATATGAAGAAACACTAGACTTGTCCACCAACCTGACAGACTTACTCATGTGTTCATACCTTACTTCTCAAAAATTCACATTTACTCCAGGTAATTACTGAGTATAATGTAATAGCATATTTGTCACCAAACACGTGGCAAGATCTCAAGACGGGAACAACTTAGCAAGCTGCCCAAAGATGCATCGTGAAAGGATCAAGAACTGCTTTATAAGATCTCGAGATGATTTGAAACCAACGGCTGAGATGCGGTCAGACCCAGCTGGATGTGATTGGACCACTCAGAGGTGGTTGAGAAATGGCAGCAACATTTAATGCCAACGGATCAATGCGCAGAGCAGACGTGGCAGATCCACACAACAAAGTATTACACCAAGTACAGACGCAATCCACCATGCCGCACAGAGATGTTAAAGAACCGCATCCATATCAAACCGCACCAATGCAAGACGCACGGGGATAAGTATGATGAATAGTGAACTATGTATGAATTCTATAAATACCAGACTCCTTCCATTGAAAAGGGGGTCGACCAAAATCAGCAGAGACCTAGGATAGGAGAGAGAGTACCATATGAACTCTAGTCTAGGAGTAATTAAAAGCATTTATCATATACTTGTTGAAAAAGCAGGGGTACCGAAATACAACCAACTTTTCGTTTGGGCTCGTGAGACTTATGGTCAGACCTGGACGAACTCAAAAATCAACATCCAGATCTGTTAACCTGAGTTTGGATCACAAGGATCAGTCCAACACAAGACAGGGTCTTGGTAAATCCAAGGGATGGATTGAGGACAACAATCAGGTTTATAATAACGTACTTCTTGTGTTTGCTTTAATTATATAATCAGAGAATATAATGTGGAAAGTAAAGCACACAAGACACCAGAGATTTTTTTAACGAGGAAACTACGACCTGTAGAAAAACCTCGGGACCTCGTCCAGATTGAACACCGCACAGTACAAACTGTCTACAAACACTAGCCTACTATAAGACTGGGATGTAGCAGAGACCAATTCCACCCTCCAAGCGAACTGGCTACTGTCGCACTCCTTACGTCTCTAGATCCCCCACAGATCGTCACGCACTTGATTCCCCTAGCTGACGTCCTTTACAGGCCTAAGAGTTGCTTTAACCGTTGTTAAAGGCTTGTGTCAACAATTCCGGCTTTGCAACCTCAATTATCGACTGTATGTTTGAACTGTCCTCTATCAGTTTGACATACACAAAGTGACTTCCTTCGGATTGCTCCAGGTCATACGGAAATCTACTTACAAGCGAGGGCTGACAAGTAATTCGAGTAAACTATGCCCAACTTGTCTCTACCTCAGTTGTAAAAGAAGAATCACTTAAGAAACTTATACAACTGGAGATAACTAGGTCTTACAACACCGAGTGCAGCCGTGCATTGCTTCCTTTCAAAACCCTGTGTGTAACGTATCAGTTCTTGAATGACCTTATATCAGAAGAGAAGGACCGTAGAATAGACAAGAACGTGATCAGGTTACCAAGGTTACAGGTTACTCCGATTTCAACCTCTAAGGTCTCAATCTCCTACCTGTGCTTCCCAACTCTTAAGAGAAGTCTTTATAGTCGTAGGTAAATCCCAAGAGGAACTGCTACCTAATAGAAGATGACTATACCACAACAAGCATTCACCGAGGTGAAAAGAATTTTACGATCTCTTCCCTAAGGAATCTTCACGTATGCTTGATGCTTGCAGTATTCGTCCTTAGACACCTCTATTTATAGCACTCAATAAGATAGGTTGCTTTGGAATAAAGCAACTAATTACCTGTCCCACAAGTTTTGGAAACCCTAAACTTGCAAACCAAGTAAAAGAGATTTATCTCAATTGGAAATCATTTATCATTTATCTTCCAAGTGTTTTATTAGCTCATAAACACTTCAAGATTGATATCCAACAGACCAGAGATAATCTTTATCTTATTGACACAGTGAGAACCGTTAGATGGACCACATAATATATTTTCGTGATAATCCAAGTCCAACTAAGAGATAAAGGAGTTCAGAGTTTAACCCGAGTGAAAATCCCAAAGAATATTCACCTGGGACGGTTCGCAAACCGTCCATCTGAATCACAGCCAAAAGTATCGATTTTGGGTTCACGTTAGGTACGCGTACAAAATGACACTTTGGAACTCAGGAGAATTTCCGAGTTTCTGTTCACGTACGGTTCGGGAACTGTCCGCCATTCAGATTAGGGTTATACTGGATCCGCTGGAAGTTCTGGGCTTAACCAGTACTTAGACATGTTAGACGTCCTCAGCTATAATTCACTGGACTCTTGCTCAAGAGTACTCCTTTAGATTCACCCATATCCAACAAGTGATTTGCAAGCAAACCATTGCAATGAACAAATGGTATCGAATCTATCTCATGCATTCTTGTAAACTTAGTATTTGCGGGAACAAATACCAACATAACACATGGTCATGTAGACAAGAACACGATCTCAATCGCTATTAATATCACTACTAAAGTAGCCGACTATTTCGAAAGATAGAGAAATTAGAAGAGAAGAATTTCCATAAAAGTCATAACTCCTACTAACCTTTTGTCGATGAAGAATAATTGATGTCTTATTTGTCTTCACAGTCTTCGTCTTCAAGGTCTCTACTACTTAGTCTATATCCCAATTCCGAAATCTAAACTCTAGTAGGCTAAATCAAGAATTATGTTTTGACACCTAAAACTGACAACCAGCTTGACATACCAACGCTAGTGGGTTTGACCGGACAATGCCCTAACACTTGTAAGTCCGATGAATCACTTGAAAGAAACTTTTATCTCTTTGATGATACTCATAGAAGAGTTGAGAGGATTTCACTATTTTGTTATGAATGGCTAGCTTATGCATTATGAATCATGATTACACTTGTTTAGCAATGTTTCTATGGTATACCTTATATTATGCGTTCGTATATCATTCAGAGCACGATTATTCCGCGCTCAAGCAGTTAATGCGATACCGGTTATGAGCTATTAATCTGACTAACAGATGCAATTAACTAAAGCCAATAACAACATGTTTACCACTGTTCATTTCATATTCATAAATTAAATCCGCACTGGTATTCTTCAAAGTTATATCTCTTGATATCATTATTGTGTCGCACTCACATGTATGTTGCGATATTGATTGTGAGTTCATAATCTAAACAAAAAGATTTATGCGCTCACAGCTTGGCGCTAGAAACAGGGACATATTGTCTCGGTAAAAGTATTAGTCTTTTCCTTTTGACCTTGTGTCTCTCAATTCAAATTAGAAATCATGGTGTATGTCGTATAGTTTATGAACTACAACTTTCTTCCTACTTGATTTGCTATTGCTTTTTTCACTGCGATCTAGTTATCATCTTATGACTGACCTATGTGTTGAGTGTAGTGACGCATTCAACAGCATGGTAACGACGAGATGATGAAACAGATCAAGGACTACGATAGCATGATAATAATAATTTAACTGACTTTGCATCTTTTGCAACCCTCGACGGTTTTCCTTATTTGTCTGTTTCAGAATATGGAGTCTCAGAAGGATCCGCACACAATTAAGAAACCTGTAATAACGGTAAGAACTTGTAGCGCTCAGAAGATTGCATCTGACAATGAAGTCGCACGGATAATTGCGACCAAAAGAGCCAATACCATGTCAGAAGCAGAATTGGTGGCAGCTGCTGTATCCAAAGAGGCAGCAGATACCGCAGCAAAAGCTTCTGCGGAAATGATAGTGATAGCACAAATGAAGGTTCTAGAGGAGCGTCAAAAGTTGAAAGCTGCTGCCGCGCTAAAGGAAGTTATGGATAAAAAGAACGCAGTAGAGGCACATAAGATTATAGCGCAAAAGGCTGCCGCGGATGCGAGGAATTTACAAATGATTTGGGTTGCTGAGGCGCAAATGGCAGAAGCATCCAGAATTGCAGCTGAGAAGAATAAGCGCAAGGTGGGAGGAGAAACCATCGAGGATTTCTGCGAACACCATAAGATAAATGCCACACGACCGAGAACTGCAAAACTTTCCAGGGAAACGCACAGTGTACAGATATGGATTATGTCCAAATGAATTGAGAGAATCTTCTCGCATGCAGTTACCTTATCAACTTCCAAGGAGCGGTGTTCTATCACCTGTTCAGGATTTTCACTCTCATCCTGCAGTTAAGGTACCAGGAAAAAAACACGTTACAATAGGAATCAGTGAAGAGGACTCCGTGGAGGAGGAAATCGAAGCAGGATTCTATCAACGTGAAGTTGTTCCATGAGTGGAACCACCCCTGCAGTCAAATGAGTGCATCCTGTTGGCAGCAGAGATGAAGGCGGTCCAAAGAAAAGAAAAATCTTGGCGGACGCTATGACAATCTTAGCATGAGAAAACGAGGAACCGAAAGAAAATGTGGCGGCTCTAGCACAACCACAACAAATACAACCACTGCGGTACAGACTCCCTAGAGAGACAGTGCGAGAAGGGATTTCCCAAAATGCTCATCATCAAGTGAATAGGGAAAGAAGAATGATTATACACCCGCATCGAAGAATCCCGCAGCCAGTTCAGCCACGCGCTGATGAATACCGTGAAGGCATTAGCTACAATTACGAGGAAGGAGAGAAATCCGCAGATGACTATATGCGGGGTGATTACGAAGAGGATGACTACGAATCTGATTATGATAATGAGGATCAGGCGGTGGATGGGTCAGCATATCCCCAACAAGGTCAAGCTAACCAAGCCATCGTGCCTAACGTTCCTGGATATCAATATCAGGATGACCTGGAAGAGATGAGGGCTGAGTTAAGAGCAATCAGAGCACATCAAGGAGGCGACAAGTTCGAAGTAGCAATGCATGATGCGCGGACTACGCCGCTCATTCCAAGGCTAGCACTAAATAGGATCTCTAGGAAATGCTCACTCTCGTCCTTCCAATGCTATGACGGAACCAAGGATCCTGCAGCGCATATCAGGTATTACGCATGGGTTATGGAACCTTGGTTAAGAAATAATGTGGTAATGTGCAGGTATTTCCCATCCAGCTTGAAGGGAGTAGCACTCCAATGGTACGATAGTTTAGCACCCAATTTCATTGCATCTTATGATGAGTTGGCCACCAAGTTTGTGGGACAATACATGTACAACAAAGCCTTGAAGACTGGAAGGACAAGCTCCATGGATTGATCCCAAAGCCAGAAGAAGACTACAGGGAATATGAGAGAAGATGGACAAAGATTTGTCAAGAGATAGGCAATGTAAGTGATGAAGCCAAAATCAGTGGTTTTACTTGGGTTTGGACAGGACCTGCGCACTCTTTGTGGAGATTCATGGATCAGACCCGCAAACAGAGGGGGCATTGCGCATCATTCTTGAAAAGCATGTACGGTTGCAAGAGATTCAAAGGGATAATCCGCACGGACAGTCTCACAGGTCTTCTGACAATCATAAGAGCAGCCACAAACCTTCTCAAGGTCATAAAAGTTCTCACCGCACTAACTCGATGGAGCCAGAGCCTGCAGAAAAGCGACAATACAATGAAACAAGGCAGTACGACAACAAACGTCCAAAGTCATGCTCGGGGAAAAATAGCTATGTCTTCAATGATCTGGTTTACACCAAGTTAAACACCAACATATCACAGATATTGCGAACCCTTAAGTCCCGAGCAGACATGAAATGGCCATGGTCAAGAGGACAACATGCTCCAAGGAATGAAAACCACAAAGATTTCTGCGAGTACCACGAGTTTAAGGGACATCTGACGGAAAATTGCAAGACGTTGAAGGTTATATCAAAGGATTGGTAAATGCGGGGGATCTGATCAGACAATTCGTACAGCCGCAACAGCGTAATCGGCAGGATAAGACGGACAAAATTCCACCCAATGATCAAGTTGTTCACATGATTACACATTCAGAATTCAATGTACCAACGTTAGTGGGAGATATTAGCAAGTGACTCAGAAAGCGCATGTAAAGGCATGAAATTTTGAGCGTGGATGGAGAGGCTACCGAGCAGTGGGAAGAATGGATGGCCACGCCTCTGAGCTTTTCTGCAGCAGACGTAGACCAGGAAATAGAGGTTCACAACGACCCATTAGTTCTAACTCTGGCCATAGCCGGTTGGAACATGAAGAAAATATTGATGGACATTGGAAGCTCTCTGAATGTGATGTTCTATAGCGCATTTCTCAAGATGAATCTCAGGGATGAACAGTTATCTCCATCACGATACACCATCTATGGTTTCAACGGATCAGTTTCGAAACCTAAGGGGGAAATCGTGCTGCAAGTGAAGGTTGAACCTTTGCAGATCAATACCAGTTTCAGCATTGTAGACGCGCCATCTCCGTATAACGCCATTACAGGAAGATTGTGGGTACACCAGTTGAAAGGAATGGCATCGTCATATCACCAGCATTTGAGTTTTCCCACTGACCAAGAGGAAGCAAATCAAATGAGATCAAGATATAGCCAGGGAGTGTCACGCAACAGAAACCAGAATGAACTTGGAACGTGCGGAGCGTAATAGCAGAGATTACCGCAAAGAAGAAAGTAAGAATATGGTCATTGACGAGTACCTCGAAGAATCCAAAGGGAAAAGTCTGATGCATGTCCGCACCGATCCAGGATACGAAATGTCCAGTTCCTGGAGAGAAGCAGAAAAAGACAAAAAATTGGCTATTGAGCAACACCTCACGGATATCGCAAGAGAAATCCTTGTTGTCGCACGGAAACGCACTGAAGAGCCAAGCACATCTTGTCCCGCTATAAGCCCAGACGAACTTGAAGCAATGAAGGCTGTGAAGGACAAAACGCATACCAAATAGAAGTTAAAGAGCGCTCCCCTCCTAGGAACACCAGAGCCACTTTTCTCCGCAGTTGAGACTACCAAAGAAGTAAACATAAGCACCGCGGAGACGTCCAGAATGATCAAAATCGGAACTCTGCTGGGGGGAGAACAGGAGGAAGCGCTCCATAAATTTTTAATTGAGTACGCAAACATATTTGCATGGAAAATGAGGGACATGCCTGGCATAAACCCAGAAGTAGTGGAGCATGAGTTGAAAATAGAACCAGGAACGCAACCCTTCAGGCAGAGGTTGCGGAAAATATTACCAGATTACCATCATGCGGTTGAGCAGGAGCTTAAGAAACTTTTGGATGCAGGATTCATTAGGGAAGTCAAATACCCAACTTGGATATCTAATATGGTAATAGTACCAAAGAAGAACGGTGGTGTACGGATTTGCATAGACTTATATAACCTCAACAAAGCATGCCCAAAGGACAATTATCCACTTCCTAGTATAGATCAACTGGTGGACGCAACCGCGGGGCACGAGTTATTATCTTTCATGGATGGTTATTCAGGCTATAACCAGATTGCACTCGCACCAAAGGATCAGGAACACACCGCATTCTTCACTCATAGAGGTTGTATTGTTATACAAGGATGCCATTTGGTCTAAGAAATGCGAGGGCAACATATCAAAGGCTGGTAAACAAGATTTTTGAACCATGGACAGGACACAACTTGGAAGTATGCGTGGATAACATGCTGGTCAAAAGAAAAAAGGCAAGCAATCATCTTGGCGACCTCGAGAAAAAAATTCAGGTTATGAGGGAATGTAAGATGAAAGTAAATCCCGACAAGTGTACTTTTGGGGTTACATCAGGAAAGTTCTTAGGATATTTGGTCACGAAAAGAGGTATTGAAGTGGATCCAGCAAAAATCCAGGCAATTGTGGACATGCCTTCACCGCGGAAACTAAAAGAAGTTTAGAAACTGAATGGGAGTCTTGCGGCACTCGGAAGGTTCATCGCTAGATCCTCGGACAAATGCAAGCACTTCTTCAACATATTGAAAAAGAAAGCAAGTTTGCATGGACAGAGGCATGCGAGCAAGCATTTCAAAAGATAAAGGAATACCTGGCTGCGATACCCATTCTCCAAAAGCCCGAACGGGCGAGGTGTTAGCGTTATACATTGCGGCCACAAGTAATGCGGTGAGCGCAGTCTTAGTTCGAACAAATCTGAAGGAAGAACATCCGATCTATTACGTGAGCAAAACCTTATTCCTAGCTGAAAAGAACTATACCAAGTTGGAACAACTCATCTTGGCCCTTGTACATGCAAGTCAGAAGTTGAGAACTTACTTTGACGCGCATTACATTCGTGTTATCACCAAAGCACCACGGGGAGCCGTACTTGGTAATACGGAGGTTGTAGGAAGGATAGAAAAATGGAATGCCCAGCTGGGGCAGCATAAGATTATCTTCGAATCCCGCACATCCAGAAAGTCTCAAGTACTCGCTGATTTCCAAGTAGACTTACCCTTGGACAATGATGATGGCGTCGACGACATACCAGGCTTTGAGGAAGAAAAAGAAGATCTTAACAGCATCCTAATTCCCTCAAACTCACGGAGATGGAAAGTTTTTGTCGATGGTTCCAGGAATAAATAAGGAGCAAGGATTGGTATTTTCATCACATCCCCCACAGGAGACCGCATGGTGCACACTTTCAGATTGGAATTTGAAGAACATACGAACAACATAATCGAGTACGAAGCGGTCATTCACGCATTACGCTTGATCTAGAATTGGGTATCATAACATACGACTAACAAGCAACTCTCAGCTAGTGATTAGGAAAATCGAACTCGAGTACCAAACTGTATATGAGAACATGATGGCATATATGGCATTGGCTCAAAGTCTGGCTTCCCGCATTGAAAAAGTGATATTTCGGCACTTATGTAGGAAGGATAACCGACATGCAGATGCACTAGCATTCTTATCCTCAATGATGAGAGATCCAAACACCGTCACAATCAAAATCAGCATAATCTATGAACCTTCCATTAAACTAAAGGGAGTGATGGTAACCAAGAAGGCACAAATAACAGCGAAAGAAGATTTGGACGACGAGGCCACAATGGAGGACCTCATTGAGGAAAAAGAAAAGCAGCGCGAAGAAATGGTTGATGCGGAAGAAGACTGGAGGATCTCGATTCACCGACTCTTGGAAAAAGGATTGAGGCCTTCAAATTACTTAGAAGAAAGGAAGATAGTGTCAAAAGCAAGGAATTACGAGTTACGCCAAGAAATTTTGTTCAAAAGATCTTTCTCAGGGCCTCTACTCAGGTGTTTGTCTAGAAAGGAAGGACATAAAATCCTAGTCGTCATCCGTTACGGTGATGCGGGAAATCACAGAGCGCAAAGATCCTTGGCGCACAAAGCAAGGATGCAAGGTTATTACTGGCCATACATGAACTCTGACGCTGCAAGCATGTCCAAAAGGTGTGAGGAATGTCAACGATACGCTCGAAGAATCCGAGCTCCAGCCACAACATTGAATTCCGTACTTAGTCCTTGGCCATTTACAAAATGGGGAGTAGACATAGTTGGACCTTTAGTGGAGGGCACCAAAAAGAAAAAATACCTGATAGTGGCCACATATTACTTCACTAAATGGGTTGAAGCGAAAGCTTTGGCAAACATTAGAAATATTGATGTTTTCACTTTCCTATTCGAGAATATCATCTGCAGGTTCGGTATTCCCGCCGCCATAATATCTGATAATGGGGCACAACTATCTGGAACACATGTGGACGAATTGTTTGAACTTTTCAAAATAGCACAGCTAAAATCCACCCCCATTTACCATCAGATTAATGGACAGGCAGAAATCACAAACAAAACTATCGCACTGAATCTGAAAAGAACCTTAGGGCCTAAGAAAGGAGCATGGTGTGAGCAATTATACAATACGTTGTGGGAATATCGCACTACTAGAAGGGAAGAAACAGGAGAGACACATTTTTTGCTTACGTACGGAGCAGAGTCGGTGATCCCCACTACCAAAACCGAGGCATGAGAGAAAGGGCTCAACTCAGATCTCATGTTACAAAAATTGGATGATCTTGAAGAAAAAAGGGAAGTAGCATTGCAAAGAATGGAAAATTAACAACAGAGACTCACAGCGGAATATAACAAAAGATCCAGGATCCGAAACTTTGTGGTAGGACAATATGTGCTAAGAGTGATCCCATCATACCAAAAGGAAAAAAAGGCGGGGAAATTCGCGCCAACATGGGGAGGGCCGTATGTAATGCATGACATAGCCGGAAAGGGATCGTATGTTTTGAAGAACATGAAGGGACATACTCTGCGCCACCCCTGGAATGCACTTTATCTGAAACCCTATTATCCTTAAGTATTTTTAGTTTTCAAGAAACGCAATCTTGCACACCAAAGCCAGGAGAAGATGTGGGCTCATGCCAGCACTGTATCTATCTCTGCAAGAGGGATTAAACCCCTCACTTGCTAAGTACCGTAGTATTTTTGATTTTCAAGAAACGCATGATTGCGCACCGCAGCCAGGAGAAGATATAGGTTTACACCAACGATGTATCTATCTCTGGAGAGGAATTGCAGGCCTCGCATATCAAGTACTAGTTTGATTTCTTCAAAAGCAAATGGCGTCATAAAGCGTGTACATAGTTTCACCGAAGGCCCATACAAAAATCAATCGACATCACGATTGTTGTAATTACATGTATATAGTAACCCTTGTTAATAAAAATTGTTAGGGCATTGTCCGGTCAAACCCACTAGCGTTGGTATGTCAAGCTAGTTGTCAGTTTTGGGTGTCAAAACTCAATTCTTGATTTAGCCTACTAGAGTTTAGATTTCGGAATTGGGATATATACAAAGTAGTAGAGACCTTGAAGACGAAGACTGTGAAGACAAAGAAGACATCAATTATTCTTCATCGACAAAAGTTAGTAGGAGTTATGACTTTATGGATATTCTTCTATTCTACTTCATCTATTCTTTCGAAATATAGTCGACTACTTTAGTAGTGATAATAGCGATTGCGATCGTATTCTTGTGTAACGTGGCCTTGTGTCATGACCAGTGTTTGATCCCACAAATACTGTGAGTACAAGAATGAATGAGATAGATTTGGTGCCATGTGTCCATTGCAATGGTTTGCTTGCAAACTGTTAGTTGGATATGGATGAATCTAAAGGAGTACTCTTGAGCAAAGAGTCCATGGATCACAGCTGAGGACGTACACACGTCTAAGTTCTGGCTCAGCCCAGTACTTCCAGCGGAATCCAGATTTGACGAAATCTGACAGGCGCACGGTTCACGAACCGGTTTGCGTACCAGAAACTCGGAAATTCTCCTGAGTTCGAGATGGCTATTTTATTCGCGTACCAGTACGTGAACCTGACGGTAGTCATCTTGCTGGTGTCGGATTTAGTGAAGATTCTTTTAGAATTTCACTCTGAGTCAAATTCCAAACTCCTTTATCTCTTAGATGGACTTGTGTAAAACATAAATTCTTTTGTGTTCCATCTAACGATCCTCAATGAGTCAATAAGATAAGATTATCTCTGGTCTGTTGGATTTCTATCTTGAAGTATTATTGAGCTAACAAAACATTTGGCAGATAATGATAAAAAGAATTCCAATTGAGATTAATCTCTATTACTTGGTTATCAAGTTTAGGGTTTCCTTAACTTGTGGGACAAGTAATTGATTACTTTATTCCAAAGCAACCTATCTTATTGAGTGCTATAAATAGAGGTGTCTACGGACAAATACCGCAAGCATCAAGCATACGTGAAGGTCCTTAGGGAAGGTTGCGTAAACTCTTTTCACTTCGGTGAATGCTTGTTGTGGTATTGTAGGGGGTAAAACCCCTCGGAACACGTGTCTCGCATCCAGGAAGCCTAACCATGCCGAGAGGATTGACAGCGAGATCTCGGACCAGCCCAAAGAAGAAGGTCACCTAACAAGCGAAGTGAAGACTCGGAGAGAAAGGATTCAGACCATGTCGAAGGACCGAAGCCCATGAATCAACCTCGGAACGACAGCGAATAAACCGCCTTACTCGACAGGGACTGACACCACCACGATTGAGTCTTTTGTCTTTATTAGCTGTAAACCACCCAAGCTCGGCCTATATAAGGCGAGCTTGGAAAACGTTGTAAGGGTTGGATTCTTTTTGGGTTAAGCCTAAGCAGCAAGAGGGGGATTAGGTCTGTATCTCCTCTGGTTCCTTGGGTGATATTCATATAATCTCAGCATCATAATATATACAAATCTTCATACATTTAGTCTTTGTTATTTATATGTTTTCAGTCTTTAATTACTGTTTAGTTTACCTTCGGTATTGTTCTTGGTGGCCTTCGCTCCATAGAAACTCAAATATAACTACTGTATGTATGAGTAGATCTGATGGATATGGCTCCTTGAGTGCCTATTCAGATTTTCTACTCGTACAGTTTGGCGCTAGAAACAGGGAATGATTAAAACAACTTAGGGTTTGCCTGTGATTTTCGGGTTTTCAAATTTTTAGTATGTGTTCTATCTTTTCAAAAGATTTACAAAAGACTGTTTTCTGGAAAGAAGCTCCTGCAACTTAAGCATCTAAATGACCTTAATGGCTTTGGTATGTTTAAGAGTTTTCTGAGTATAGCATCAGGTGATAAAATCATCCATTAAAGAGTTTTCAAAACTTTGGTATGATGAAGTCGATTCCCTAAAGAGACAGTTTATACTCGTTTTAAACCTTTTATAAAATGGAATCCAGCCTTACGAAATATGATTACAAATTCATGATGTGTCTGAAAATCGATTTTAGGGGTTTTTACAATTCATGCTAAACCTAAAAATCCATTTTAGGGTTTTCAAATTTCATACTATATTGGAAATAAAACTTCATAAAAGGAAGCCGATGAAGACTTAGGCTAAAGGACAAAATAAGCAGTTAGGGATGTATCTAAAAGGGGCAAATACGACTCATATTTGTCTGTGAAATCTGTTGCAGAGTAGATTTACATGGCCGACAAAAGTACCCTGCGCTAGCCGCCTTGGACCTCACGGGTTTTTTGTTTTTTGACAGGTCATAACCAAGATGGCTCCGAAGCAGCAAGAAGGACCTTCAGAGCACGTCATCGAAGTAAAATCGCAAAACGAAGTACCAGTGCAAATCGTTCATTGCAATTCAATGATTCATACAAGGGAAAGCGTCAGCTCAAGAAGCAGCAGTTTTGGGGGAAGAATTCACAAAAGAGACAAAGATGGGAAATAAATAATGATTGTCACCGAAGCAAGAAAATTCGAACCATGGCAACTAAAACCAATAACTTATTCGGCAGCAGACCTTCCCGAAGACGGCCCAAGCAATAATCCTTTAGTAATAACAGTAAACATAAACAAGGTACCAGTACCAAGAATCCTGGTAGATCCAGGAAGTTCGGTAGATGTATTATTCGGAATGGCATACAGGGAATATTTCTCGAACATTCCACTAATGCCCTCGGACTATACCATCTACGGATTCAATGGAAGAGCGTCAAAACCAAAGGGAGACATCTCATTACCGGTGTACGTGGCCTCAATGGAGCTAAAGACAACATTCTGTGTCCTGGACATAGAATCACCATACAGCGCAATCCTGGGACGACCATGGTTGCATGGGATCTTAGGGGTGCCCTCTACATTGTATCAGAAACTCAGATTTCCAACTCCCGAAGGCATTGGTGAGATCAAAGGCGAGGGTTCGGAGTCCAAAGCATGTCACGAGAAAGACATCGATCAGAGAAAAAATGCACGGCGTAACCGAAGAGAAAGACACAGGCGGCAAAAGGAAAAAATGATCCGCGAGGAAATTAATCAAATAATACAAGGAAAAAATATAATCACAAAGGAAGCACCAAAGGATCCCAGTGCCATGAACGACGACACTCCGAACTTCACCCCAACAGAACCTACCGAGGATGTAAATATCGGAACCAATGAAGATCCGAAGATTGTAAAAATCGGAACACTGATGACAAGGGAGCAGCGAGATGAGTTGGAAGATTTGCTGAAAGAATATGCTGATGTCTTCGCTTGGAAGATGAGCGAGATGCCAGGAATTGATCCCAGCATGGCTTGTCACCACTTAGATATAAACCCTTCGGTGCGACCATTCAAGCAGAGACCTCGAAAGCTAGCAGACGTATACCAGACGGCGGTCGAATCAGAGTTAAACAAGATGATCGAAACAGGAATTATCAAAAAGATACAATACGCAGATTGGATATCCAACATGGTCATTGTACCAAAGAAAAACAAAGGAGTACGCATATGCATCGACTTCAGCAACTTAAACAAGGCATGCCCCAAGGATCCCCATCCCCTGCCCAGCATAGACCAAATGGTGGACGCAACTGCCGGACACGAGTTGCTAAGCTTCATGGACGGCTATTCTGGTTACAACCAGATTCCTTTGGCGGAAGAAGACCAGAAACACACGGCGTTCTTAACATCCAACGGGCTATATTGTTACACCAGAATGCCATTCGGATTAAAGAACGCCGGCGCTACTTATCAAAAGGCCATGGAGAATATCTTTCGTCCTTGGCTAAAAAAGACCGTCGAAGCCTACGTGGACGACATGCTTGTCAAAAGCAAAAAAGCTGACACCCATGTGAAAGTCCTTCGAGAAATACTGGAAAAAATGCGACAGATTAACATGAAGATCAACCCAACAAAGTGCATCTTCGGAGTGACCTCTGGAAATTTTTTGGGATACATAGTTACAAAAACTGGCATCGAGGCGGACCCGCTAAAAGTGCAAGCAATCCGAGAAATGCCATCGCCAACAACCGTAAAAGAGGTGCAAGCTTTAAATGGGAGATTGGCTGCTCTTAGCAGATTTATCGCACGATCCTCGGATCGATGTAAAGACTTTTTTAGCATTCTGAAAAAGGGAGAGCAATTCGTGTGGACAGACGAAAGGGAGGCCGCTTTTCAGGGGATCAAAACTTACCTAGCAAGCTTGCCAGCCCTGCAGCGCCCAGAGAAAAATGAGAACTTGAGATTATACATAGCCGCGAACAAAGACGCCATTAGTGCAGTGCTAGTAACAACCAAAGAAGAAGAGAAACCAGTATACTACATCAGTAGGACACTTTTTCCAGCTGAAAAGAATTACACCAAGTTGGAGCAACTAATCCTCGCGCTAGTAGTCGCAACGCAAAAACTTCGGACTTACTTCCAGGCCCATAAAATAATCGTGCTAACAAAAACACCAATCGAGTCCATTCTGAAAAATCTCCAAGCAGCAGCAAGAATTGCAAGATGAAACGCTCAAATTGGACAATATGACGTGCAGT
>JAJJMA010230822.1:0-17817 GCA_023529015.1 Papaver nudicaule
TTCGTTTTCATCTTTCTTGGCGCCGGCGGCCTTTTCCCGTGAAAATTCTTTCGCCTGGAACTTCATATCAACGATTCTTCCGTCTTTTCCTCTTCAACCATTTGTTGTAAGTGATCTTTTCTTTTATAAAGTTGACTTCTTTAGGATTTTCCCTTCTTCCCTCTTCGTTCTCCGGTTGCCTCTGCTATTTCCGTCACTGGTGGTGCTACTACTTTTTTCCTGTTTTTCATCTTTTTCTATGTCGTCTGTCTCTGCAATCGAAACCGTTTCTTCAAGGCTGAATGGTTTACATCCTGAGGAAAGGGGCTTTCGAATTGAGTCCCTTGATTCTCCCAGACTAACTCCGGCGCTAGTCGAAAAGTATCAATGCAACGAAGATGTTCTGGTAGTAATTGTTCATCAAATTATCGCTGGATTACTTCCTCCTCTCTATCGATCTGATAATCCTTTGTTTCTTGAAATTATCTGCTCTCTTTCTCCACCTCGAGGCGTGATGCAACTTACCTGTAGCGCCATTTACCTTATTGATCAATGGGTTCTTCAGTCTAAAAATAACATTCCTGCCGAATCCACAGCGAGATATTATTACAACGCCGAAAACTTCTTTAAGCATTACGGGCCCTTTCTAACTGTAGACAATGAGGTAGCTCCCTTCGGAGTTAGCTTTCGAATGGTGGCAGGTAGCCGAGACGTTCTTCCCGAAGCTTTAGTTTATTCTTTGGACGAAGACTGGTCTTCGGAGCCTATACTTCTCAGGGGACCTGTACTCCGAGGCTGGAAGGACAAAGGCCGATTCATCGTTCGTACTGAATTCGAGATGGGTCACGAATTTGAGACTCGACACTTGTTCTCTATTTGCTTTCCTAACGAGGAAAGGAGGTTGCCTCACTCTTTGTCGGACAAAGGGAAGGATGTCGCTGTTGGGTCTTTGGGCACCTTAAAGCGTCCTCGGCCTGATGAGGAGACTATGCAACAGGTAACAAATACTTTCTCGACCTTTTCTGAAGTATTCATACTTGCCTCTGTTTGTTTCCTGAGGAAGACGGGTCCTTATCTGCAGGGACAGCCTTTAGGTGCCTTAAAGCGGAGTCGTGATTTGATGAAGATTAGCTATGGGGGAAATTCTGAAGTTCCTCGGCCGCTGAAAAAGGCTGCCTTGCAAGTAATGTTGAAGGGGTTTCAGACTAGCCGTCGCCAAGATGCTATGGCTCCTCCACAGGAGGCTCCAGTTGTTCACCAGGAAATTTCAACGCCGAAGGTGATTGAGATAGAGGACGAGGAAGTGAATGCTACAAACCCTCGCACTGTTCCTTCCCTCGTCGCTGGTGGTGCCTCTGCCTCGGCTTCAATCCTTGGGACTTCGAGTGCTAGTGCTGCCTCGGAATTTGTTCCTTCAACTGCTTCTACGTCTATGGATTTTGTCAGTGCCCCTACTGCTGCAATAGGAGTCTGCGCCAATGCTTTTGGAGAACCTTCTGTTCTTCCTTCAGATATGATTATTACGCCAGTGGACCTCCTTTGCCCCCAAGAGGATGGTTCATACATTGAGGTGGATCCTGCCATGCAGCTTGTCGCCAGCTTTCCACAAAGTTCGGTGTTTCCGCCTGCTCCTAGCTATGCTTGCAGATACAGGCAATCTTATACTGCCGAGAGGTTCAGAGAAGTTCTGTACGAGAATTATTGCCCTGGTGAATTTACTACCGAGGTTTCGGCTCGTTTTGAGGCTCATGCCTCGGATCCTTTAAGGCAGCCCTTGGATCCAGATTTCTGCAAGAAGCTTGGTGATCTCTTCGGAGGTGATTGTCCTCGAGCCGAGTATGATTACCGCCATCCTCCCCTGTCCTACGAGGAGAATTTGGCCATGGTCCAGGCGGTGAGTTGCGTTTGTCTGCTGTTTGTGTTGATGTTGCTGGAATGTTTTGTTAATCAATTTGTGCTACTTTTTATTAGGGCGACTATCATGCCACCGGCCTTTTAGCGCACAATTTTGATCAAGCTGGTGAGACCGAATATTATGCACGAGAGTTTCATCGGATGCAAGAGGAGCTTGTCCAGGAGAAAGTTCGCAGTGCTGAGGCGAAAAAACAATCTATATGTAAGTTCCTTATTTTCTTATTTGCTTTGTCGAGAGCATATGTTTTCGGCGGCCTCGCCTAAGACAGGTTTGCTGCTTGCATTTGAAAAGGCGAGCTGGAGAAGTTAGAGAAAAAACTTCAGGAAGCTCGATTGGCTAATGATCAGCTTCGGAATGACCGTCAGTCATCTCAACTTGCCTCAAGTTGCGAAAGCTATCTTGATGACCGAGCGGCGCTATTGGATGAGAGGGATAGAGCTTTAGAAGACGTAAGTTACTACAGGCTGAAAAGGCAGGAGGCCGAGAGTAATTATGTGGATGAAAGAAGGAAGGTGGATCAAGGCAAGCGCCTTCTCGAGGAGATGACTAATAGAAATACAATGCTGTCCCGAGAAAATCACTTTTTCCAAATGGATGTGGATCGACTGCAACAAGAGCGAGATGCAGCTCGTTTAGAGAGGTCGGTCAGTGCCTCAGGTAGGATATTGATTGATAGGTTAGAAGAGAGGGTCACAGGGTTGAAGTTGCAGGTATCTACACTGCAGAATGTTAATAAGGAGCTAACTACTGCGAAGGAGATTTTGAGTAAGATTTTTAATGATAAATGCCGAGAGCTAGCTCGAGCAAATAAAACAAACGTTCAGACTGCTGCTCTTGTTGACGAGTACCGAATAGAGATTGCGAAAAGCGGGGTCGTTGCTTCTGAGGATATCCGAAAGAATGCCTCTGTGCCTCGCTTTACTAGTCAGCAGCAAGTTACTGAATATGTGGTTGTTAAAGAGAGTAGGGAGCCAACCCAAATTTTCGATTTTCTGCTTTACATTGGAGCCCTGATTAAGCCACTGCTGTTATTCTTATGTTTGTTATTTTCGTTCTCAGGCATCGAAGCTAATTTGAGGAAGCAGGTTGTCGACGCCGAGGTAGCGAGGAACGAATCCACGAGTCAGCTGGTGACTGAATCCGAGATGAAGTTGGAAGCTGAGAGGAAGGTTGAGCGATTGACTAAAGAATTATCCGAAGAACGGCAGCACCGCTCTGCTGAGTCGGCTAGGGTTGCTCAAGAGCTTGAGTTGGAGCGCAGGCGTCGTGCCGAAGAAGTGACACATCACACTAAACTATTATCCCAGGAGAGGGAACTTCGTCTTAAACATGAAGCACGCATAAGGAATCTGGTGGTCGGTTTTGGCCTCGTCCGTCATGAGTTGAGACATGGTCAGGCCGTAGGAGAACTTCTTTCTCAGTCTGCTATTGCCAATGCCTTTGCTACAAGTAGGGCCTGCCGAAAGCATGGTCGTTTTCTTTTTAGAACCATTGGTGTTGAACCCCCTGCTTATGGTGCTATTGGCGCGCGGGATCCAGACGTTGCATCTCCTATTGACAAGTATCTGCTCCCAAGAGAAGTTTATGCATCCTTAGCTAGAGAAGAGCTTCGAAGGAGAGGCCTACTGGAGAATTTTTTGAGGATAGCCAGTGGTGGTGATGGCGACGATGCTGCTCGAAATGGTGATTCTAAGAGTGTTAATAGTGTTGCCGAGGGGACCCATGATGGTCAGGGCGAATCTGCTCTTAATTCCGAAGGAGGTCCTCGTGATGGTACCGATTGTTCAAAGGATAGCTCACACCTTTAGCTTGTACAACTTGTGTCTTTCTTTTGTGACTGAACTCGCTCCTTTTTGCGTATATGTGTGTCTTTTGCTATCGCGCTTCATTTCCTGCATTTTTTGCACATATATATGTATGAAGAATTTATTTTTGTTAGAATGTTTTTTGCCCCTCCTCGGGACTGTTTTTTGTTTTTGAGGAGGTCCCTTGGTTGAGTAATTTACTTGTTTATGTAAGCAAATCAACTGCCTCGGGGTTCCATCTTCCTCTATAGGTAGATGTTAATCCCATTTATCGTCCCCCGGCGCCCGAGGACGTTTTCTCCTCGTGGCCGTTTGGTAGTGAGTACGAATGCATCGTTTGCTTATGTAGCCTTGATTCAAAGTGCTCACCGCTATCGGGGTGTCTTGTGGGTAGAGGACCGTGCCATATAACTCGTAGGGCCCTTACGATTTATATGGTCATCGGCTATGTGCCTGCCATTCGAGGACTTTTTTATTTGTTTGGCTTTTTATGCCTTTGGCGTTACAGCCTGTTTGACGTTTTATGTCTTTGGCGTTACAGCCTGTTTGGCGTTTTATGCCTTTGGCGTTACAGCCTGTTTGGCTTTTTATGCCTTTGGCGTTACAGCCTTTGCGATGATGTTTTCAGTATTCTGGAGTTTGACTTCGGTGTGAGCTGCATCAATGAGTGCTATTTTCATTTATTAAGTCTCTTCGGAATTTGCTTACAAATGGAGCTACTTTCTTAAGCCAAATGTTTCAAGTGTCTCCCCTCCACTGGGGTTTTCAACTTTTGCCCTTCAAGGTTAATTAAGCTGTAAGTGTCGTTGCCGAGTTGTCTTTCAATGACGAATGGGCCGACCCAGAATGGTTCATGCTGATCGCTGCTGCTGTTACTGGACTCGCCTGATTGTTCATTCGGGTATTGGAGGTTGCATGCTGCCACGAGGAATTGCTCTCTGTTTTTCAGATGCGATTTCTCTTCGCTCCCTTTTTGTTTCATGCATGGCATTCCGGCTTCGACGTCAGCTATGAACTGTTCGATACTCTCGTCCGATATCTTCGGAATCTTAATTTGCTCCGGGCATTCTTTGCTTGCCTCTCTTGCTTGCACGTCAATTTGGTGGCACATTCGAGCCTCGGAAGGGTCTCCTTGAATTTCCGCAATCCCAGTTGGCATTGGGAATCGAATCTTTTGATGCAAAGTAGATGCAACTCCCATAATGCTATGTAGCCAGGGTCTGCCGACAATGGCATTGTAAGGGGATTCGATGTCCACTACACAGAATAAAGTTGGGTGTTTCTCGCTACCTGCCTGAACAGTGATCATCAACTCTCCTCGAGGTACCGATGGCTTGCCATTGAAACCAAATATATTATAAACCGAAGGCACCAGAGCAGCCTTTTTGCCTTTCATTTTATCAAATGTCTGTCCGAATAAAATGTCCACGGAACTCCCAGGGTCCACCAACACTTTAGTCATGGCTATTTTACCCATTTGAAGAGTAATAACCAAAGGATCATTGTGCAGTCTGCCATTATTGGGGATGTCTGTCGCCGAAAAGAAAACTGGCTGTTTTTGCCATTCCTCCAAACGAGTCCTCGTGACTACATTGAATATCTCTTGTCCATCCAAGTCCCTTTTGTGGATACGCCCGGTCTGGATCCCTTCTAGTCCTTTCGTATGGACTATCGAATTACAGGCTCTGAACCTAGGAATATCTCTGTCAATGGTGATTACGTATGTCTCATGCTTTTGCTCTTCCTTGGGTAGCGGTTGATTAGGAGGTGGCTGTGGCAGCTCCAAAAGGTGTTTAAATTGTCCTCTAGCAATAAAGAAGTAGATTTGATCCTGCGCTGTGACGCAGTTCTCAGTGGTGTGTCCATGGAATTTATGGAACTGGCAGTAGTCCCTTGAGTTCTTGGTATGCTTCGGCTGGTTGCCTCTGCTTCTAGGATACCTTATCTCACCGGCGAATTCAGATTGCTCAATGACTCGGAGAGCATCTTCGATGGGAACACAGAGTTTGGGGAGTTTTCTGTCATGGAACGCTGGAAATCCCGGCTTAGTCGTTCCGAACTTTCTGTTACCCTGTCCTTGCTGATTGTTACTTCCTTCGAACACACCCCGAGGGTTGTTTCCTTGGTTTTCATTGTATTTTCGGTTATCATGGTATTTCCCATCGCCGAATTTTCCTTCGATCCCATATCTGCCACTGTCATCCTGTCTTTCTCGCTTTGTCATGTCTCCGAAGTGGGTGTTTGCTGCTTGGCCTCGTTCTTCAAGAGATAAGTTGTTGATGGAGTGGACTTGCTTTAGGATTGTTTCTTTTCCCAATGCCGCTTGTTCTTTTATTTCCTCCAGGGTGATTCTCTCCTTCTGGTACTTCCTTAGGTCCTGTAGTGTTTCCAAGTTCTTCGAGAAGAGTCTGTCGTACAGATGGTGATCTTTGTCCAGAGCGTTTAAGAATGCTCGAACTTTATCCTTTTCGGTGGCTCCATTTCCTACTTCGACACATTGCTCGGTCCATCTGCTCGTTAGGCTTTTTGTTGATTCGCCCGGACGTACTCGGATGCTAAATAGCTTCTCCACTCCTGGCTTAGAGGAGTTGTTGTATAAAAAATGTAGAATAAAGACTTTGGAGAGCTCCTCGAAGGACGAGATCGAGCTAGCTGCGAGGTTGTCGTACCATGCGAGGGCTTCTCCTTTCAGGCTGGAGGGGAAATATTTGCAAAGCACTTCGTCTCGATTGGCATATGCTAGAAAGAATCGGAGATACATCTTGATATGTACAGTGGGGTCCCCGGTACCATCAAAGATGGAGGTAAAGGTTGGCATCGTGCATTTTACTGGAATGGGTAGTGACAGAATTTCCAAACTTAGTGGAGAGCGATTTACATCATTCATGGCTTGAGTGAGCTTAATTCTATCACTTGATTGGATTCTATTGTCGAAGAGCTCTGCTCTCAGTGCTTTGATTTGGTCCATCATTACTTGCTGTAGTGCTCTTGTCTCGGTATCCTTCCTCGTTGTGATACCTTCGGTGAACGTATGCATGCTTGCTTTTGTGTACTCTGGAGGTGCAGTCTTTTTGCTAGACACTGTGATTTCGTGACTTTTACTGTGGCCCTTGGCCTTTGAGAATGTTTTAAATTCGGAGGGTTCCTTCGGTCGAGATGCGTTACTGGGGCGAGAGTGTCCTTCGCTGCCTCCCTTGTAGTTAGACGCCGATTTTTCCGCTACCTTCTTGTTAGCTTCGGCCAGCTGTTTCTTTAGCTTTCTTATTTTTCTGTTTTTCAAGATTAATTTTCTAAATTGTTCGGCTCTGACTGTATTTACTTCGGCAGGATGTTGTTCGGGTATTTCATTTTCAGGATCAGATTCTTCGTTCTCTTCTTCCTCATTTTCACCGTTTTCTTCTTGAATTTGCTGTTGACGAGGCTCTTCTGCTTCTGGAAATCCATTTCCGTCGGGGCCTAAATCCTCTACCACCACTTCATCTTCGTTTACATGCTCTCGGTGTTGGACTGTGCTAGCCGCTACCTCGGGAGATAACCCTTTACTGGTTGAGAATCTGGTGTTGTGCTGTCTGGAAGATCCAGTACCTTGCTTCGAGGAACCTACTCGCTGCTTCGGAGCGTGCTCTGAATGGGAAGCCATTTTATCGATGACCTGTCAAGAAACAAAAAACCCGTGAGGTCCAAGGCGGCTAGCGCAGTGTACTTTGTCGGCCATGTAAATCTACTCTACAACTAACTTTTCAGACGAAACTGAATGTCCTATTTGCCCTTTTTAGATATATCTCTAACTGTTTATTTTGTCTTGTAGCCTAAATCATGTTTTTTCGTCTTGGTCCTTTTTTGAAGTTTTATTTCCAAATATAGCGAAAAATTTAAAAACCCTAAAATGGATTTGATGCTTATTATGAGGTTTGAAAACCCTAAAATGGATTTGATGCATATTATGAGGTTTGAAAACCCTAAAATGGATTTGATGCATATTTTGAAGTTTTAAGACCCTAAAATGGATTTTGATAAATAACATGAATATTTGAAACCCTAAAATGGATTTTGATGAATAACATGGGTTTTGAAAACCCTAAGATGGATTTTGATAAATAACATGAATATTTGAAACCTTAAAATGGATTTTGATGAATTACATAGGTTTTGAAAACCCTAAGATGGATTTTAAGATTCTACACGAATTGGTTTTTCGCTTGGAGTTTTTACTGCAGGAGTTTTAAAGTCTCTCGGAGATCTATTTTATCATACCGAGGTTACAAAAACTCTTTAATGGATGACTTTGCCATCTGATGCTATGCTCAAAAGGTTCTTAAACACACTAAAGCCTTTAAGGTCATTTAGATGCTTAAGAAACATGAGCTATTTTCATGAAAACAAACTTTTGAAAAAATCTCTAGAGAAGATTATAAAGACGCTAAAACAAAAAATTTGAAAACCCGAAAATTCACAGGCAAACCCTAAGTTGTTTTAATCATCCCTGTTTCTAGCGCCAAACTGTACGAGTAGAAAATCTGCATAGGTACTCGAGGTACCACATCCATCAGATCTACTCGCACATACATTACTTAATTGTGGTTTGCAGTCCGAAGACAGCTAGAACAGCATCGAGGATGCTATGAACAGTAGTTTAAAGCTAAGTAAAGCAACAAAGATTAGGTAAAGAAGACTTTCTGTGTATTGCTAATGCTGAGATTACATGAATAAAACCCTAAGGAACCAGAGGAGATTACAAACCTAATCTCTCTCTCGCTACTTAGGCTCAACCAAACAAGAATCCAACCCCTACAACGTTTTCCAAGCTCGCCTTATATAGGCCGATCTTGGGTGGTTTACAGCTAATAAAGACAAAAGACTCAATCGTGGTGGTGTCAGTTTCTGTCGAGTAAGGCGGTTTACACTCCGAGGCTGAACCCTGGACTTCAGTCCTTTGGCGTAGTCCGAATCCTTTCCACTCCGACTCTTTACTTCGCTCAAGTGCAACTTCTCTTCCTTTATCGATCCGAATCATCGCTGCATAATCCTTTCGGTGTGGTTTTACTTCCTGGATGCGAGACACGTGGTCCGAGGGGTTTTTACCCCCTACAGTGTTGGTGCCAGAGATAAGTACCTGAAACAAGAGACTCAAATATGAGTATAGAAATAATAAAATAGAACCCAAAAATAAAATAACAAACGCTATTGCCTCCCCGGCAGCGGCGCCAAAATTTGATACGTGTCGAATTCGCACAAATATACTTAAGTCCTAAACCTTCACAATATATAAAAATATAGTATAAAGTTAAGAACAAGTTCGTCCACGAAGAGGTAATGGTTTGTTATTTCAATATTTGAATCCTAAAGTAACCAAAGGGGGGGTTGTTTGTTGTTTTAAAACTAAAAGCAAAATAAAATAAAAGCAAGTAAATAAGACGCAAAGAATAGTTGAAAGTAATCAAGAGTGGAGAATATTGGTTAAGGGTTCATCTTTAATTGCTTAACATGCATATGAATAATATATGGAGTATCGACTAATTCTATCATCATCAAAAGCCCTAGAATACATCATCGCGAAAATATTCCGAAATTTCCAAATGTCATCACACACCACAACGATGAATGTGTGAATACTACGTAGAGAATAACTCGACACCATGAGTAATCGAGTTCAACTCTCTAAGAGCACTAAGTTTTGTGAAATAGGCTAATCAATGCAATAAACCACCATGAATGGCTCATTCAACAAAGGTTATATCCTACATATGACTCTCGAAGCTATCACCACCTCAATAATCATATTGTGCTACTTATGAATAGGTTCTTCAACTATTTCGTATCTCCAAACCTAGTTCTAGCAATAGATAATAACAAAATCTAACTCAATTGGCCACTTGAATCAAAAGATGTTTTATCTTAGTGTAATACATCAATCATACACTCAAACACATAGTAGAATAGAATCGATGATTAATATGAATAAGTTTAACTCCATAATTAAGCAAATAACATGTCTTGCAATATAAAGACTACATCCTCAACCAATAAAAGAAATTTAGCTACTCATGTTGTTCTTGAAAGCAAAAGAAAACATAATTAAAGTGCTAGAAATCATAAAAACTCCCTTATGAAAGGCTCCAATCTTTCTCCCAAAGCTCCACCTCGAAACCCGTGCCCAAAACCTAGCTTTTCCTCCGCCTCGGGAACTGTGCATGGGAGACCTACTCCGAAAACTCGTCCAAATTTGCGTGATAAAAAACTCCCCCTTTCTGTATGTTGCGTACGCCCTATTTATTCACGTAAAATCCCCAAAACCTTTCCAAAACAAACCGGGTTTCCTAAACTCGGATGGGCCAACCCACTGACTATTCTCCTGCCCAACTAACCAAACTTCGACTGGGCTGACCAACGTTCAAGCCCATGACACCTTAATTTGTCGGTTCCATAGAACTGATGAACCTTTCACCTCCAAACGTGCGAGTCACACGCATCTTCTTCCTCTGTACTGTCGGATGTCTGAATCCGACAGTCTTTTTTTTCCTTTACCGTAGCCTGCCCTGCTCTCGCCAGACTTCCCTGATTTCACAGCCCCCAAACCAATTTCAATGTCAAAATCTAACAGAACCCAGGATTTAATTCCTTCCAAGCTTATCTATCTCAGCCAGAAATCCCCCAATCAGTCATCACCATCAATCTCAATCAGCACTCGTCGTCAGCAGCAGCGACGCCATTAATGGCGACTGCCAATTATTTCTCCTGTCCCGTGTCTTCAAAATTGTGCAATGACCCCACACACATGACATTGGATCCTAAATATAGCCCGAATCCTCATTAACTCTGATGAACTCCAAACTCTACTGGAATTTCTGATTCCCTGGTCGGACAACGATGAACATTTGGCCCTCTTCACAAATTAGGCCTTATTTTTGGTTGCCCCTTATTGTCTGAAGGGGGTTGGAAATAACCGACCGCCCCTTTATATCCTGTGTGCCCTAAATTTAGTTTTGCCGAGGCCTCCGATAGCTCGTGTTTGCGACACTCTCGAGCTTGTATCCTTCTTATGTTTAAATACCACCAACTCCACACTAGTGGAGAATGGCTTGGTTAAGTCTGACTAGGGCTTAGATGAAAGGCTGCCATGGGCAAACTTAAATATAAGTGTGTGAGAAGCAGCTGTTCTTTTGGTCAAAATTAAAAATGCGCTAGAAACATACTTTTTCTTCAGGGCTAATTTTGTAAAAAACGAGACATTATTGGTGGATTGTAACAACGACAGTCAGGAAAAAATGTTTATGTGGTCAGATATCATCTACTTTTATTCTACGGTGTAGATGAAATCAGTCTCTCACTGACCACAGTGTAAAGCAAACCTTTTCTCTATCTCGGTTTTCCCCTTCTATCGCCTCTCTCTCTCTCTCGCTACCCAACTCTACTCTCCGTATTTCTCTCGAAAATTTTCTCAATCTTAACGACAAATCGTTTGTGAATCAGAAATTTAGAATCAGAAGACTCAGAACTTTAACAGTAGGTTTTACTTCTTCTTATTGAAAGAGGTATATCTTAGATCTAGAGTTTGAGATTCATCTCAACGGAATCAGCATGAAGAAATCTAGGGTTCTTAGAAATATTTCTCTGTTTTGTGAGGTAAGTTTGCTATAATGGAGAGACTCTACATATTATTTAATTTTTGTTTTTGCTTCTTCAATTTGGGTTTAGGGTTTTTTTCAGTTTGGTGAAAAGGGGATTTGACGAACAACTTCGTGAGAAATTAACACCTTCTAAGGTATACAAACATTGATAGGGATTGTATTCCTGTATCTCATTGCTTCAGTATATCTCTTTCTTTTTTCAGATCTATTCTTTTTTTTTTGAAGCTCTGGAAATCAATTGGTATTTTGTTCTGATTTTTTTCAGATCCATTTTCATTTGAAGCTGTGGAAATCAATTGGTTCCGAAGTTTCAATTGAAGATGTGAAATGTATACCTTTGTGACCTAAGTTCGTTTATACGTGGCCGTTCTAGTTATAGATTTCAATCATGGAGGCTTCTTTATCCTTGTTCTTACTTTTTCTTCCCACAGAGTCCATGACCTTTCGAGAGTATTGTGGATGTTTGCTTCATGTCTAAATTTTTGTGGCTTATCTCAATATGTCTGATAATGCATGGTATTGAAAGTCAAAAGTGCGTGCTGAAGCTGTAAGTTCTTAATGCTGCATCAAAAATGGTTTGTTGTGCGATTAAACTCACAAAAACTCAGTAACGGCGATACTCTTTTTTAGTAGAAATACATGTCTTTATTCGTAGAGTGAACTATGCTAGGTTGTTGTTTGAGTCCATTCATATCATAATCTATTGGTGCGTTGAAATTTTTGTAGTTCTGCTGCTTGATTGGATACATCTTTAACTACAATTTGTTGAAAATTAAGCATGATCATTTGCATAGCTTTTAGATAGAAAATGTGAGCATTATGTACTGTAAGTCTATAACCTTCTTGTTCTCAGTTACCGTGATAGTATAAAAGATGCCATAAGGCCTTTGTAAATGATTTTAGTTGTCTGAAATGTGGCATTGAAATTATAATCTTCGACGTTGCAGGCGGCTTCAATGATGATAGAATTTAGCAGTGTATATGGGGAAGTTACAAGCTTGCTTATGCATAATAATGGTACTCACAAACTGAGTTTAAAAATGGTATAATTTGCAAGTGATTTGTAGGTGCAGCAAGGAAAAAAATTGACTAAACTCTCGTAGGAAGTTTGAACACTGTAAATGACTACGTTTTTATTGAGTATGTTCAAATTTGGATTTGAAAATTTATTTAATTGTTGATGTGTCGAGAAGGGTTTTGAGAATAGGTTCTTAATTTGTCTTTTAATATTCTTTGCAAACTCTTGACTTGTGACTGAAAATTCCAGGCACTTGCTAAGCCATATAGCGAAATACAATGGGGATAGCAAAATCACTGAACTCCGGCTCCAAGTGCAGCAATTACTCTTCTTGCCACAAAACAATGGCTAAGCATTTTTTACCTCGAAACTTTTATTTCCTTACTACATAAAATTTTGATTTTTATGTATCTCATTTCCAGAAATGTCCTATGATTTTTATTTCCTCAAAAGAAATGTCCTATGATAACTTATTTTATTGTTTGTTGCGTGTAGATGAATAGAACTTGGGCTGGACCTGGAGAAGCTCATTTAGGTAGCATCAAGAAGAAGATTCATTGGTAAATTCTTCCACTCATCCTCACTGCTATCGAGCAATTATTTATATGCGAGTCCTGTTGGCTTTAAAATGGTTGAGATTCTGCTTTTGCTTACTGTATGTTGTACTTCTCCTTGTGTAACGAGATGCTTGTTGGACATTACCATCATATTTATATGCGAGTCTTGCTAGCTTTAAAATGGTTTAGATTCTGCTTTTGCTTACTGTATGTTGTACTTCTCCTTGTGTAACGAGATGCTTGTTGGACATTACCAACATAGATTACCCCTTTTGGGTTCCTACTTTTTGGCTGAGTCTTATAGTGTACATTTCTAGGCAAAGCAACAAGTTTTTGTCTTCTTAATTCTTGTGGATATTTGAGTAGACAAGCCAATATATCATATGCCTTACATTGTATTATAAGCACAATCTTGGGTGCGTTATTTACTTATGCATCTCTTCGTTGCTGCTCAGATATGTATCCGCATTATCAAAGGAACTAGAAAAACCAACTTTACAGCATATAATTTTTTCTTACTTAGATATGTATCTGCGTTATGTACCTAATAGGCAGTGGGAGCTACTTTAAAGCTTGAAGTTCAGGAAATCTGAGGTGGTGGAAGGCTAGCTAATATAGTGTTTTGTAAATTGTTTTCAGATTTGGAACTGAGTTGTAAAATGATATCTTTTTAATATAATGTTTATTCAATTTCAGTTTCTTGTTTGATTTTACCATGTTTGATTCCAGCCTTTTATATTCAGGTGAATCAGCTTTTGATTCAGCTGAAACAAATACCATTTTTTTTTATACAAAATGATCCACTAAAACAACAGCTTAGTGCAGTCTAATCGAACAGCTTAGTGCAGTCTAATCGAACAGCTGGTGAGGACAGACTTTTTTCTCAAATATTAAACGAAAATACTTTATGGACACCGGTTTGGTGGACACCGGGTTGCGACACCATAACGTGGCGCGTTATGGTTGGTTCATCTTGACCCGGGGGGCCTGCTGATCTTGGGTGGGGTGGGAATGAACGGTGGATGGAGGCGCCACATAGGGGTGTCGAGACCCTGTGTTCAAACCCGGTGTCTCTGTAGCACTGTCGAATATTAAACATACGACAGAAGCAGACTTATTTTCTTCCAGGATACCCCTGACAAAAACAGACTTATTTCGGGTTATTAAGTCTGTTTCTGTCATGCTTTAATCAGCCATTCTCCACTAGTGCCATATGACTCAAAGTTGTGAATTGAATTGTAATTGCTTCATTTTATTAAATATGATCTCAAATTACATGCGAAATAGAAAATGGTTAAAATAAACAATGTATGAGGCTTAAGTCGACTAAAGTGTATGATTTAGGTACTCTTGAATAGGTATTTTGCACACCTATCAATTATCATTAGTTTATCTTGGTGTAATTAGACATCTCACTGCCATTGAGTACTTGATGGGATGTATTATTGTTTTTCCAAAACACCATGCAGTTTTTGGAGAGGAGGGGTATTTTTTGGAAACTTTGCTGCAAATGAAGGAGTTCAATGCAACAAACTTTCCAGCCAATACTCCTACCTCTCTAATTTACATTGGTGAGTAAACTACGAATAAGCTAATTTTTTTAGTTTCTCTTGGTTGATTTTTACTTACTACATTGTCTTTGTCTTGCGAGGAGGTTGTTTGAGCACCGGGCTGCAGCAGGACACTAAGGTTTGTTTACATATCATATGATCTCTTTATTTATATTAGTGCTACATGCTTTGGAGTAATAGGAAGAGCTCACCACCATTCAAATCGGAGATGATTCTTACTTACTTACTACATTGTCTTTGTCTTGTGAGGAGGCTTCTTTGAGCACGGTGCTGCTGCAGGACACCTTTTTCAACTTCAGGTTTGTCTACATGCATATCACATGAGCTCTTCATAATATTATGTGCTACATGCTTTGGATTAGTAGGCACATTTTCTGGGTTTTGCGAGGATTCACTGTTGCAAGTCTGGGCTTTGTATTCCAATGGGGGATGATAACCCGGTTTGCTTTTTTTGGCATCGTATTTATGCAAAAGCACAACTTGGCAATGATACATTATAAATCAGCAAGCATTGCAATTGTTATAATGTATCATTGTCCTGTTATGTTTTTACATGTGCACATTCTGGATTTGTTCATAGGCACATTTAGCGACATCAGTGTAAAGCTTTTCGTGATTATCAGAATCGATGGGCACATTCGGCTACCATTATCTTTGTTTTGTGAGGATTCACTGTTGCAGTACCATCAAAGTGCAAAAGGGGAAAGATATGACTGTATTGGTCCTGCAAGACACTTTTTAAAAATTGGAATAAATTCGTAACCATCAAGTTCTCATAAAATGAATTTACTCCAGTTTTTGTAAAGAGCCTAGCGGGCCGGGATAGGTATGCAACTATAAAACAAGAGTTGTAGTTGTGTTTCAAGGACGGTTTGTTTCCCATTGGTGAGTGAACTATTATTATACCTGCTCAGAAAATCAAAATGTATGAGTATTGGGTCGAATTAGATGTATGTTGCACTTAGGTCTCCCTGTTGTAGGAGATAGTTAAGGTCAAACTTTGTTCATGCTATATTGCTAGATGTATGAGTAGTATGGCATGTTACATAATATTAAGAGAATTGTATGGGTATTCAGCGAGTAGTGAACTTTCATGTGATGGATGGAGCTTTAGCCAATGAGAGGCTGGTGTACTCACTCTTGTATGTCAGCAGATTGCTTCTTGTTTAGACGCAATCAACCTACACATATGAGCGGGAAGTGTACTGGCTCATTTAGCTATATTGACAGTAGAATTGCTTATCCTATAATGACAGCAGAATCACTTATATGTGAAGATGCTTGCAGTGAATCTTTCTTTTTTATGTGCCATGTATGCAGTTAGCATAAGTTACTATTCTACTAGTTAGTAACATGAATCACATGAATTTTGGTGAAATCACATGCTTTGCAGTAGTTCTTTCTATTTTACAACTCATTATCAGTTACGTTTTGTGGTGAAATTTGAGGAAGTTGTACCTTGTTCTCTCTTCCATATAAGATGAGAATTATGTCGTAGGTGAATGCCAGGGCTTCGGCTACCCTACCACACAACCTAAACTGAGATGAAGTTGTTTGTTATACCCAATGTAACATGTCCCTCCTTTTCTAGAAGATAGACACATTTGACTTTTTTTTTCTTCAAACAGTCAAGGAACTTAATATTGGTTTTATTAAGTTTGTTAATTTTTGAAAAAAAGTCAAACGTGCCTATCTTTTAGAACCAGAGGGAGTATTCATATGATTATAGACAACTCTATTAGTGGGTCATATTATCTTATTACAATGGCTGTTCTGTCAACTATATATTGACAACTCAAAGCTTTGTTTTATTGTTTCGCAGAACTCTCACATCTGAGGTCGACGGACTACTTCGACGTCTTGTATATAAGCTTCTTCTGATCCAAGGTATCATTACAGAACATCACATAAACTGCAAACTGCCAAAACACACAACCTTCTAATATATGGGTAGTAATAACACAGGCAAAAATGTATGTATCTATTTTGCCTTGTGCAGTTTTATAAATTTAGGATTGTGAATGAGTGTAGTGAATGGATGTATAAACGGTTGTATGATTTTCAGAGTTTGAATGAAATGTGTGTTAGTTGAATGAGAATGGATGTATTTCAGTGGGAATGAATTGAAAATTACAGGATTTCGATTCAGTATTGCGCAGGTTTAGAAATGAATTGTATTGTATTGCAGGTTCAGGAAAGAACTGTATTGCAGGTTCACCAATGAACTGTATTCCAGATTCCGGAATTAATTGTATTCCAGGTGCAATTGTAACGCAGGGCTTAACGATTGTCAGCGTTATTTTTTTTTTAAATAATACAGTTTCTTCCAACGATAACAGACGTTACACAAATCTGTTAGGTGCAAAAACACGTGGCAATCCTAAAAACTGTTACATATGCGTTTTCCACGAATACAAACGTTGACTAAGCCGTTAAAATTTATCCGTTACACGCCGTAGTCTAACGGGAGCAAAAGTTGTTGGATCCGTTACGGCAGAAGGACATGTGGCAATCGCTGAAACGTTAGAACATAGATTCCATCAGTGTATTCCGTTACTTTAACAATTAGAGTATCAGTTAGGCAGACGCAACGGTGCGGGGTGTTTCGAAGCAGTTACGAAAACTGCCAGCTGGCAAACGGATAAACCGTTACTGTACAAAAAACACCGTTGGATGTAATGTTACAGTTAAAAGTTGTTTATCAGTTACTGCCCACCGTAACGGGTAGACCGTTACAGTAGGTTGCCACGCGGCACGGTATGATGGTATGGCTCATCCGTGACAATAATTACTGCAACAGATGCATATGTTGCTGTAATTATAATTACACCAACGACAGATCCGTTGCTGAAATTATTGTAACACCAATAATAACGGCGTCCCGCCAACGGCCACTTGCCGTTGCTTTTATTTTCTGCAACGGCCCAGGGCCGTTGCTAAAAAGGCATTTTCGTGTAGTGGAAGTGTCTATACCTTTAAAACACTCCAGGCCTTTGGACCAATTGAAAGCATCAATTTTTATGTCCCTTGAGCAAGGGCTATGGGACTTTCAAAATGAAAGAGTCACTCTTTCAAAATGAAAGAGTAACTCTTTCAAAACGAAAGAGTGTGAGCAAATGGGCAAATTTGCTTTCACTGTGGATAGAGAAAGGACCACTTTCATCAACTTTTATCCCAAAATCTATCAGGTACTCTTTCATATGAAAAAGTGGATGAAAGTGTAATCTAAGTGTCTAAACATTAGCCGCTCAAAGAAAAAGTATATGAAACGGCCAAAGATCGGCCGTTCCCATCCTTATATATAATAATTGAATCCAAATACTCAACTCTCATTCATTCTGGCC
>JAJJMA010230838.1:0-13068 GCA_023529015.1 Papaver nudicaule
AGATTAGGTTTTAGTTATATTTCAAGGGTTGGACGGTTGAGATGAAAGGGTGGGATGAAATCTATGGTGAGGGTACTATTAGGCGGGTGAGCGGGTGAGGTCGGTTTTCAAAAGGACTAACCCATAGTCGACCCAACATATCATGGGTTTCAAAAGGCCTAACCCATAGTCGACCCGTGCATCAGCGGGTGAGGTCGGGTGCGGGTAAAATCCGGCGGGTGTGGGACGGGCCGGCGGGTGGGGTCGGGTTTGTGCAGCCCTACTTTTATCATACGCCATAGATTGAGGGTCCCACTTCTTAATCTTTGAGTTACATCAACTTATGGGTCCCATCGATTCAAGTCCTAGTTGGTTATGGTCTTTATTTAATCCATGATATTCCAGTTTCCTGGAAATCTGACAGATTACGAATTGCCTCAAAGAACGACTTATACAGTCTAATCCGTGAGGATTCAGGAGAAACTTCCTTCATGAAAGTTGTTCATCAGCGAGATTCCCATGACAACTAAAATTTTATAATTTTAGAAAATATAGGCGTGTCTGGACGATTTTTAGAGTAAGTGACGTGCAAACTATCTAGGAAATCTGAATATGACGTAATGTTATGGTTCATCCCTATACATCCTATAGTTAACTTCCTAATAAGATTATTATGCTATGTAACATAGCTTATTATCATTCATGTGGCCTATATTTAGGTCTTGAATTGGAAATACTCATGAATTCTTGGTTATGGCTACGCTGTGTTAGCATAACTCGCCTTATTTATTTATTTTTATTTTTTTTATGATTATAGACTTGCTTCTATAATCAGTGCTACATTTCTTAATCATGTATCATAGCTATGGCTTATATTATTTTGGACATTCGTATGTCTCTATTACTCAAGGAATTGGTGCATTATAAGACACAAGCCAAATTCCCATATTTATGGCATACAGAAAGTCGTATTTATTTGACCATTGCCACAGAGGGTTGCTGAAATCCCCTCAGTCTAAATGGCGATTGCATAGCTCAATACTTAGACTATTCTTATTGGTTTAAATGGCGATTTTCCGTCTCAATCCTTAGACCAAGCCTAAAAGAGATACACAAGCGTATCGCTTAAATCTCTATTTTTATGCAAAGTCTTAAGTTTACTAGTAATTGGTACGACTTGCACTTAGTCAGCTTTGACTTAACAAATCTTGTTAGAGCATGGCTCGGTCAACCTCACTAAGTGTTGGTATGTCAAGCTTAGTTGTCAACTTTAGTGATCAAAACTCGACCGCTAAACAACGCACAATTAGGTGAAGTCATGTGAGAGAGTTAGTTTAGGTTGTGGAAGATTTTTGTAGGATTTAGAATCACTGGTTGAAGAGTTGAAGAAAGACTGAAGATCAAACGAAGACATCCGGCTTCATCATTCAACAGGTTAGTGAATCTAAATAACGCGATTTCATTATCTTTTACACTTGTGCTACAAAAGACATAAACATAACTCTCAACTTGAGCTTTACGTATGACTTGATCACTTGTGATCAATGTGTCTTATGATAACTCCGCTTTACCACTTGTGGTATTAGTGTGTAGTTATGACGTTCCAATATTGCTTAGATGTTTCTTTTCTTCTCCGTCTCTAAGTTAATATAAAGGTTTTTCCTAAAATCTTTTCGAGTTGGATATAGCAATGTGATGTTATCTCGGTAGTACTACGAGATTTGATCCATCACAGTATTGTGTCTTTTCTTACCTAGCCTGGCTCTGTCGGATTGATTGCATATATTTATATGAGACAATGTAAGAGAGATCGTGACTCACACTTATGTTCTGTAGAATCGAAATACTGATGTTTCTGAGATTCGAATATGACGTCGTGGTTTGGCTCTGAACTCTGAAGTTCTGAATCATTCATTTGATTCTGTATATGAACATCTTGTATGTCATATCTCACTTATGGATTCCGAAACCATATTTGTGTATCTCAACTTATGAATTTTCAATGTTTGAACCTCAATGTAGGTTTTGATAAAACTTGACGTTGATTTCAAAACCATAATCTAGTTTTCGCATTCATAAGCTATTGGTCCGAAACTTAACTATTGTGACCAATGAGATATAACAGATTCGAAACTATGTTTGTGTGGCTGACAGTGACTTTAGAATCGAGGCCAATGTGTCTTGACCATGTGAGATCTAAAAGGTCGAAAAGACCCCTGGGGTTTCCTAAAGGTTTATGTGAACCGGGAAATATATGCCTGTGCGTCGAGGCTAAAAAGCTGTGATGGTGAAACGGTTCTCGACCACATGGACTCTCAAGTTCGACACCAAACATTTGTAGAGAATTTAATATGTGTTTCTTGTTTCGAAACCTTAAACAAGGTTTTGTTAAACAGAATCTAGATTTCGAAACCAAGCTTTAGGTTTCGCTATATGGAAACTTGATTTGGGAACCTTAAATTAGTTCTGATCATATAATGAACTTTAGGTTCCGAAACCTTAATTTGGTTTCTGCTAAACTGATGTACGTATCGAAACTTGAATAAGGTTGACTCAATGCGTAACTTCGAAGTTCAAACTCTACATTTTTGATTTGTGCTTCAACGAATTAATGAGTTTGATATTCTCGGTTTGAAGTTTGAATTCGTTCATCTTCAATGTACAACTATGTGGGATTGAGTCATCATCTGAAAATGGTTAGTCGCTCTAGTTAGTGGACACATGATTACGGATCAATATTGTACATGATTAAATCTTTGTATGCTTTACTACTTGATTAAATATTCATTTGATTATTCATTTGATATTTTGATTGGAATTCTTGGATGTCATTAACGTGACATCTATGTTGGAATCAAGAATTCTGGAGATTTAACATTTTGCTAGTTACTCGTGGAATCTCGCACCGTACTTCCAATGGTATATCTTTTTGCTTGATTCGGAACGTCTGAACCAATGTGTTCACTTAAGCTTAACACACAAGGCTTTGTCCACGTTTGTTATGATATGTTTATGTGTAACGTTGAACCACGTTGGACCAGATCCCACTTCCACCTAGGTTCGTCTGGTTAGCCCAGCAATACCAAGGAAGTAATGTCGACATTATAAAGCTGGTGACGACATTTGGAAGTAATAATATCTAAGGAGATTTTCGAAACTAAGGACACGTTTTCGAAATGAGATCTTTCCCAGGGATCATATTTGGAAAGCACCATATTTCAAATTAATAAGAAATATCCAAATATACCTTAAGATATTATTTGTTTTGATTGCTCTTGGCTAAACATGTTTCAAAAATATATTTTCTTTATGGAATATATTTTTCTTAAATGTAAAATGCTAGAGTATTAGTTCTCATTAAATGCTATGAGACTAAATGGGGAATTTCGGAACTATTATGTAAATGTGCTTTGTAGAATTTCCGAAATTAAACTTTGCCTCATTTCAAAGCTAAAGCCTTAGTCAATATAAATAGGAGTGGTATCTCTCCAGAAAGCTTCAATCCCCTTGGCCAAGCTCTTCTTCGGAATTGTTAGCTTGTGTTGCCGCTTTTCTTTTCAGTTACATTGAGCTTTTGCTCTCGGTCTAGAATTGTGTAAAAGTCTTCTCTCGGGATCGAGAAGCCTAGAAGTACCTCTTACGGGAAACTATTTTATTACTAGTCTTCTTTGTATTGTACTTGTGTTCTGTTCTATCACGTCTATCAAACCTAACGACTTGTTTATTCTAAGGTCCTTCTCTTCTGATATAAGGCCACTCAAGATCGTTGTGATTAGAACATACTCTTTATCTATTAACCTGGATTTGTCAGCAAGCTGCTTTCGGTTTGTGTGCCTAAACTATATTATTGAGTGGAATCAAGATCGTTGTTATTGGATTTGTTCTTTGCAGGTACATCGTTCTTCACGGTCATATCATTACGTACTTGCTACAGCTATCTGCTTGATTCCAACTGGGACGACAAGGTTACTTTCGGGAGTTTAGGTTTGGAAACCTTGATCGATATCTCGAGGTGTTTATTGCCTAAGTAAACTTAATATCCGCGCTCTTGGTGTGAAAGACTTCGGTGAAATATCTGTTAGTTACCAAGGATATCATCTAGCGATTTGACCTGGCGCTATTTGGTTGTTGTCCATAAGGTTGTAATCGTCCGATTGGAGGTCGGCTAGCGATAGTCCTCGCGCTGTGAAGCAACTCTTGCGTAAGACAGTAAAGGACGTCTGTTTGCGTAAGGGATTACATGTGCGTGACCATCGTGCTGTGGTTGGATGCGTAGGAATACTGAGGGGAAATCTTTGTGACTAATAGTCGTATTAGGGTCATATTGTCTGCACCAGCTAGTCTGAAGTCTGAGAGTAGGTGTGTTGGCGGCTTAATTCTTAACAGTATTCAAAACAAGACTAGGTTCCGGGGTTTTTCTACGAGTTTGTAGTTTCCTCGTTAACAAAATCTTGTATGTACTTTACTTTACTTCCGCATTATATTTGAGTCATCTTATATAATTAAAGTATCATACTTGGTTGGTTGACATAGTCTTTCGGATTCTTGTATTGACTCCCTTGTGTGAATCAATCAGATCTGAAAGAGATCTTGTTCTTAAGTTCTTGATTTCAGGAACCGGTCAAGGTTTGACTTATAGGTGGACTAAAATAAAAGATTAGTGGTGTACTCGGTACCCTCGTCTTTTCAATTGGTATCAGAGCAGGCAAACACCTTAAGATCTAACAATCTGTGTTTGGCTCGATCCAACCTATAAGAACTACGTCACAACTCACAAGTATTTGTCATAACAATTATGACAGGGTTCGATTTCTCCAAATGTTTACAAGGCATTGGATCATACTCATCCGCTTCTACAGTCCTGACTAAGATCACTCAAGAATCCTCTGAGGATTATAATCTCAGTCATGATGAGAATTGTTGTGATGAATCTGTCTCAGAAAAGTCCTGATTGATGCAAATGACGTAACTGAGATGAGCGAAAGCTTAGTAAACTGTATTCGTTAGTTGGAATTATCCTACAAGCGAGAGGAAGTACGTAGTTCCCATGTTGAAACTCTAACAACCGAAAAAGAACACCTACAGGAATGTCTTAGTGTGTCTTTCTCAAACTTCGACTTAGCTAATGAAAAGGCTCTAAACATAATTTCTATTCTACAGAAGAAAATATCAGAGCAGAGTTTAGCATATGATCTTCTTAAGTCCTCAACAGATGAGCAGATAAGGAACCTAACTAGATCTACAAAGAAGACACAGTTTTTGGAATCTCGGGCATCGATCTCCACAATATCTCATCATATGGGTAAGAAAAAACCTTCAGATCTTACAGAAGTATCCACTGTTCATCAACAAGGTAACAAAACTGCAATAATCAAGGTTAACAAAACATCATGTTCTAAGACTGAAAGAAGACGATGTTATAATTGCGGTAGAAAAGGTCATCAGAGGATCTTTTGTGGTTTCGAAAGGCCTAAACCCAATAAGTTGAAATATTCCTGTAAGATTGGATGTGACCGAAAAAATAGACGGAACACAGAATCCTGTGTTGAAAATCAAAAAACTCTCCATCAATAGAAGAGTTCTCTCAGCCAATCTCTAAGGATTCAAAAAGAAGACCACTGAACAAGCCACAGAGTAGGCTTATACAGGTATGGAAGGTAAAAGACAAAACATTTGATCATACGTCCACTACCGTGTCGATGCATGTTAATGTTCCCTCTTACTATGATGATAGTTCATTTTATGATAATTTCACAAATAATGATCTAATTCAAGAGTTGTGCAGGGATGATTGTCCATTACCAACATAGTTCCGAAACCTAAGCATATATGGGTGTATATTAGTTAATTATATATTTCAATATTCCTAATAAAATCAAAAATTTAAAATGTAAATAAATAATAATAACTTTCAGGGAGAATCCTTAGGTTCTGAAACTTCTAGATTAATGCACTTTGTCATAATCTTATTTCCTTTTAAATTTGAATCTAAGATTCTTATTTGTTTTGGAAATCATGTATTTTTGGAAGTTGTTTCGTGTCTATCAGTGGCCTATAAAAGTTGTAGTTCGATACACATCCTTCATATCTAGGTCAATATCTGTAGACTGTTTCGAATCAAGGCAGTCAAAAATCATGACAACATTAAAGGGAGTCGATTTAGTATGCTATATTGATAAAATTGGAGGAAGAAGGAAGATCTAGTTCAACTTGATCTAATCATCAACATAAAAAGAGACAGTAGAACTATCAGGAATCAACTAGAAGTAATGAACAAGGAAAAGAATAATCTTGAAGAATCCTTAGATGCGTTGTGTGCCAAGATGTTGTTTCTCAAGAGCTATGCCAATCAAGTATTCAGCAAGCAGAGTCTGTCATTGAAGGAGCAAGCTCCACTTCTTCTAATCCCTCCATTCCACCTGGTTTTGAAAGCCATAATAGATTCGATGAAGTTGAAGACGAGGAGGGGGTTGCTACTTCGGAGTTGGTTGTGGAAGACTCAGAGTTTAGCATCCAAAAGGCGTCTTTGTCCGATCCAATTTTGGTTTCTAATAAAAAAAGTGAGTAAAAAATCTAAAGCGACGGGTCTTTTCCAAATGGTACTTTGAGTGGAAAAATAAAAGTGTCTCAAAACCTATTGCATCTCCAATTGAAATTTCAACAAATAAGCTCTTAGATTAAGGTTCCGAATGGGTTTTAAGTTTTTCCACCTTTGAGGGAAGATCATCGAAAGATGTTTTGCGATTTTGGGAATGATCACAAGGGTTTAAATTTAACGGATATCGACGAGATGCATTGAAGTGGCTAGCGTTCTTGGTTTGGTTAGCAAGCTTGTAGTGGTTTATTTTCTTTGTTCGCAAAAGCTTTCATGACTTTAACTCTCTTGTGTGCTTTTGTTGTTGTTAGAGATTTTTTGTGTGTTTGTTAGAGATTTTTTTCTCGTTCTTAGTTGTATTTGCTTACACAGGGCTTGTGTGTCTTTTCAATGAATAATTCCTATTGATCGATAAAAAAAAAAAAAACAAAAAAAAACAATGAAAAAAATTCTCTCATCTTTGTACGAAATGAATTTCAAATGATGCAACTATGCGCTTGAACTTCAATTTATAATAGTGTACTAAGAAAACAAAATCTTAATATTATAGTTTTTAAGAAGTTTACAAGTTAAAGAAAATCTAGTCTTACTAAAAGTTCTTCGGATATCAAACATTCTAGGGTAGTTAGAATTTCTCTGCATAGTTAGAAATTTAATATATCAAACATTCCTTTTTTATATAACTGTAGAGATAAAATCTTTTCCTTGTATAGTTTTGTTTCCTTTGTTGGCATCACTATATAAAAAAGCTATATAAGTACAGAATATCCTGTGTCTTCGATTTTGCAAATCTATAGAATATTATTTTTCATTATTTTACCATATCTAAACTAAAATTTGTAAGTGTTGTAAATAGTTATACAATCCATGAATGTTTCAATTAAAAAACTACCAACGCAGAATAGCCTATATTATCCTAGGAATAACCTGTCTTTTAACGTGGAGCGTTTAGAAATAATCATGTCTTTGATTTTACAAATCTACAGAATATTGTTTTTCAATATTTTACCATATCTAAGTGAAAATTAATATAGTGTAGTAAATAGCAATACAATCTGTGAATTGTTTTCAATTAAAGAAACTATCAACTAGCGACGAATAAAATCGAACACAGAGTTACTAGTAAGCACATTAAAGAAACTACTAACTAGACTATTACTGGTCGATGTCATTTTAGTATAATAGTAAAGTAGCTGGGTGATGATACTGGTGAGGTTAGTTTGAAAATCATCGACATTTTTTTACGATCTGGGAAAAAAAACTAGATAGACTACTAACTAGACCTGGTTAGAGAAGCGCGCATACAATTAGACCTGGTTAGAGGAGCGCGCATAATTTCATCTTCGAACTCTACAAATTTATAAAATATTTTTTCTTTATTTTACCATATCTAGATTAAAATTAGTATAGCGTAGCAAATAGCAATACAATTCATGTATTTTTTTGCAATTAAAGAAACTAGTAACCAAAAAACAAACAGGGATTAACCCAGTTGGCCAGAGTCGATGATCGAATCTCCATTATGGAATTTTGAGATCTAGTAGAACTGGTTCGAAGATCGCGTATAAAATCACAAGAGTACTACAAGGGGTTACCAAGGCTGCTTGGGGGTGTACCTAAATTCATATATGGCAAAACTGTCTCAGGCATTGGATTGGTACACCCCAAGAAAATTCGTAACCCCTCGTAGCATATACATGTAAATTCAGACCCCGAGTTACGTGTAAGCACATTTAAGACTATCAAACTTTATTTATCCCCATATCACCCAAATGTTCAGGTTCTCAACAAATTCCCAGTTTTTTCCGAGACTCCGTCACATAGCTTTTGCTCGACTCTTCATAATTCATAAAAGATGATGATGATGATGGCGTTAGTTCCTTTCTTATCCTCTTACGAAAGATTACAGCGTTCATCTAACTATCTTCTTATGGAAACCTACTACCATGAAACCTTATTCTTACATTCTGGAGTAGATCATGTAAATCACTTGTGTATAAAGAGAGGTACAACAATAAGAGCATTCACAATGTTGGTAAGTATGTCCCCATCAGGAGGCGGATGCAAATCTATAACAGGATGAATGTTACATTGTAGATATGGTGAAAAAGGTATTCTTCATGTTGGATTATTAGCTTCTAAACCATAAGCAAATCCACAAAAATCATAAAAACAATGATGTACATAAATAAGAGTTACTCAACCAAGATGAGGAGGAAATGGTTATTCCACACCAAGTCTTGCAGGTATAGGTTCTTCAGTGGGTAGACAGCCCAAATTAGTTCATTTAGTTACAGTTCCAGTAAGGTTGACATCCTTAAGCAAAGATCCAGGAGAACTGTTTGAGTCATTTCCAAATTGTGTTTCGCTTTGTGGATTCTTATTACCCAGACTCGGCTTGTTAGCTCTTTCAACTGATAAGACTTTCCCAAGAAACCGCAACCTGTGATTCTCATATAATTGCCAAAGTCTAGTTTGTTAAACATTCAATATTTAACTTCCATTTAATTACCAAAGCCTAGAGATGATGAAATGGGTTATAACTAATCAATTAAACTTTGTGTTGTTTTTTGTAGCAATAAGAAGATTCTATATTAGCCATAAGAAATATAGAGGATCTCAGTATTAATGGTGTAATGCATACTTATGAACTTCATATGGTTTGGTTTTGATTGGTTTGTTCGGAAATTGATCTTTATTCAAGCATTCAGAAGGTCTACAGACAGGCAAGGTTCTTGTTAAGATACCTAAACAGTCTCTTCAAAATTGGAGTCTTGGATTTCCAACAAAGGTATATCATTATTATTATTATTATTCGATCATGTGGATAGCGTCTTTGTTCATAGCCACTTCCATCCTGCAGAATAGACACATCATCAGAAACTTAAGAAACAACTATGTTATAAACTTTTCTTTTAATGAACACTATAGAGTTACATCGAAACATTGGAATGTGTTACGTTTTGCAACTATAAAGGGATAAATCCTCACACTGCGGTTTTCTTTCAAGCACATGGTGTCACTCACAGCTTTACTGTTTTTTTAATGCTAAGGATGTAGTTTTATGGGTTTCCTTTCTGTTTTCCAGAAATGGGCCAGAAAATGGGATTTCAAGAAGGTGAAGATCCTATCGAACTCGGTAGCTGCAATTCAGGCCTTCAGAAGTTCAAATGTGCATTGGAGGCTTAAGGCAAGATGGTTAGAAGCTGATGGGATTAATATAGTGTGGTGTATGAGCATGTCAATAGAGAGATTAATTTTTCGGCTGATACCTTGGCCAAAAGAGCTTATACTCTAGGTAATGGAGTTTATGAGTATTTTGATGGTAGTCCTTCTTTCTTACACATTGTGGAGAGCCCATGTATAATTTATTTACGTTGTAGACATGTATAGTTTTATTTTCTAGGTTGCTGAACTTCATAATATATTTTTTCAGCCTGTTTTTTTTTTTTACTCAAAAAGGGCAATGTATTAAAAGAAAACATCAGCTCACCACCAAGGAGGTGATGAGACTGACAAAACAGAAACTTAGCTCAGTTGTAGTAGAGCTAAGAAGTACAACCATTACATTACACGAATTAATGCATTACAGCATACCAATTACTTAATACATCACCCAAAGTATAACCACAAAACACCTTTGTACCATGGCACCAGTAGGAGATGAAAACCTTAACTGAATCAATGATAGCCTCCACTGTCTTGTAGTTTCCATTATACATCCTTGCATTCTTCTCCATCCACAATGCCCACCAGATAGCAAACGGTATCAAGTCCCAAATCTTCCTCAATATAATGTTGCTTCCCTTTTTCCTATTCCACACCCACAGTGATTTTCTGACAGTCTCTTGAAACACTTAGTCCAGCTTGTAAGATTTCAGGAAATACCGCCATACATCCATGGAGGTTTCACAATGCAAAAATAAGTGATTGTTAGATTCAGTTCCCTTTTTGCATAATAAACAACCATTGACTCTAATTAGATTTCTTAATGTGTCCTGAGTTGGTGCATCTTGATGACATAATGTCCACATAAAAAACACCACCTTTGTGGGATTCTTGGATTCCATATACTTTTGTAAGGGAACATAAGCAAACCATCATCTTCAAGAGCTTTATAAAATTCTGACACATTAAAAGTTTTGTTGCTTGTTTGCCAAATTCTTTGATCACCACCACTTTGAGCATTAATCACTGGGACAATAGTTAACAAAAGGGCTATTTCATCAATCTCCTCCTCTTTCAGAGCCATTCTAAAATCAAAAGGGTTATTTCATCAATTCCAGTTATTCTGTGATTTTTCTTCAAGCACTTGCTGAATTGTTGCATCCTTCTTCCTAGTAACATTGAATAATGCAGGAAACAACACCATAGGAGCTTGACTATTCATTCATTTGTCCTTCCAGAACAAATCCCTATCACCACGGTTTACCTGAAACTGATTTCTTTCCACCTCCTTGTTGTTTTTCAGTATACCTTCCCACAGACTTTTACCAATTTCCTCCTTGTTCATAGTTGGATAGAAAACATTAACATTTCCTCTAAACTTTTAGTGTATAACCCTCCTCCATAAAGCATCCACCTCATTGTTATATCTCCATGACCATTTAGCATGTAATCTTATTTACAATCTTCAACTTCTTAATTCCAAATCCACCTCTCTCATTTGGTAAACAAAATCTTGGCCATCTAATCCATCCTCTGTTTTTGCCACATAAAAACTGTCTCATAATTGAGTTCATCTGCTTCCCACCTAAAACAAAAATTTGAAACAAAGACAGATAGTATATAGGCAAACTAGATAGAACACTCTTTATTAGCATTAACCTTCCACCTTTTGTTAAGTATCTTCTCTGCCAGGTATTCAGTTTCTTTTTGAAGTTCTGCAACACCACATCCCAAACCCCTTGAAAAAGCGGGGATACCGAGATACACCACCAACTTTTTGTTTTCGTGAACCTAGTTGATTATGGTTGTTTGAACGATCTCACAAATCAAAATTCAAACAACAACTTGAGTATAGTTCAGAGAACCGAACCCTAACAAGAACGTAGTTCTCGTAGATCTCAATAGAGACAGATTCACTCAAAGGTTATGAAACAACAAACTTGCAATTACTTCTATTATATAGATCAGAGACAATATAATGCGGAAGGGAAAAGTAATGCAAGATACCGGAATTTTGTTAACGATGGAAACCTAGCAGAAAAACCCCGGGACCTCGTCCAGATGTGAACACCCTTAGTATGAACGGTATACAGACGTTAGCCTACTCTCAGACTTTGGACTGGACTGTATCGAGACTGAATTCACCCTACAAGCAATTCAGCTACCAATGTGCTACTACGTCTCTTGGCTCCCGCAGTAGCCTACGTACTTGATTCCCCTAGTTGACGTCCTTTACAGGCCTAAGAGTTGCTCCACTTCCCTTCGTGAAGGCTAGCGCTACCCTGCCTCTAAAAGGACGCCTAAAAGTATCCAAGTGATTAAACGAGAATAAGATTGTGATTTCCTTTAGACTTTAAGTCAAGGTTAATGGAAATCGATAAGTTGAATAGGGCTTATTGATCTAGCCTAAACAACCTTACCTTCGAACGCGTGACGAACTTAGTATGAAACCTAGTTCGTGAGTTTGCGTTTGGGAACTTCTAGGGTTTACGATACAAGATCTATCTTACGAAGTTTCTAATCTTGGTCGTGATAAGATTGAAATAATTCAATCGACCCAAGATACAAGATGGAATTTTACTTCCGACCTATGCTTCACGATCCTCAAGTGAAGTCTTTTCAATAGTCGTAGTCCTAAAAGGACTTCGAGATGACGACCAACCTTTATGCAAGGATACACAGATGTGTAGAGGATTAAGATTGTATCTTGCAGAAGGTCGTCTATTTATAGTAATCACCAAGGGAGGCTTTGCTTAAAGTTTAAACAACCTTGAGTAGGGTGTAACTGTGTAAAATCCCATTGGTTAGATCTTACACAGTACACCCAAATATCACACATCAATATACACACAATCATTTTCAAGCAACATAAGCAATATAAAGAGAGTAAGGTTAGAGATACTTGACAAGAGGTTTACTTGGTTCGCCCTTATGCTAGGACTACATCCAAGAATATCACTAGTATAAATATGATTACAACTCTCAATTACCTTGCTAATCTTCTAAGTATGCTCTCCCAAGAAGAACCCTAATTCTAGTCTTGGGCTGTAGAGAGCAAGTATGATGCTTTTCCTCTCTCCAGACCAATCCCAAAATGTGTCCAACCCCTTTCTCAGTAGGTTAGTTCACTATTTATAGACCTTTTTACATGGTGGTATACAACTAATACAAACAAGGTAGGTCTGACACTATTTGTCACGACTCGCCGCCACACATACCTCGGCGAGCTCGTTCCTTACTTTACAATCATTGACGAGAGAATCTTCTTGGGGATAAGGTTGATGACGCATCCTCCACTGAGTCAACCAGTCAACCTGACAATATAT
>JAJJMA010230842.1:0-10162 GCA_023529015.1 Papaver nudicaule
CCGTCCATCTGAAGAACAACCAAAAGTATCGATTTAGAAGTTCACGTAGGTACGCGTACTTAAATGACACTTTGGAACTCAAGAGAATTTCTGAGTTTCTGTTTCGTGTACGGTTCGGGAACCGTCCGACCTTCAGATTAGGGTTAACTAGGATCCGCTGGAAGTTCTGGGCTTAACCAGTACTTAGACGTGTGAGACGTCCTCAGCTGTAATCCACTTGACTCTTGCTCAAGAGTACTCCTTTAGATTCACCCATATCCAACAAGTGATTTGCAAGCAAACCATTGCAATGGACAAATGGTATCGAATCTATCTCATACATTCTTGTAACCATAGTATTTGCGGGAACAAACACTAGTCATGACACATGGTCATGTAGACAAGAACACGATCTCAATCGCTATTATAACACTACTAAAGTAGCCGACTATTTCGATAGATAGAGAAAGTAGAAAAAAAAAAAAAAAAAAAAAAAAAAAAAAAAAAAAAAAAAAAAAAATCTTTGTCTTCACAATCTTCGTCTTCAAGGTCTCAACTACTTAGTCCATATCCCAATTCCGAAATCTAAACTCTAGTAGGCTAAATCAAGAATTGTGTTTTGACACCTAAAACTGACAACTAGCTTGACATACCAACGCTAGTGGATTTGACCGGACAATGCCCTAACACTAGTACTCTCCATTTCTTAGTCTTCTAAATTCTCATTGTCTTCAATCAGCAACATTGTGTCATCTCCTTCTATAGCTTCTTTTTCTGCCTCTTGTTCTTCTTTTACTGCCTCATATTGTTCATCTGTTAAACTACGTAGCCAGAGATCATTTGCTACTTCAGCATAGGCTTTATCATCATGAATGATAGTCCAACAGAGGTCACAGATACCATGTAGTTGCTTGAGCCAGTGATACTTTACCCATGTCTTGCCTCCTGACCGGGTGTTCCACCACTCCCCTTGTTTCAAAGGCTTGGTAAGCTCCATTTCCACTCTGACTGTAATAGAGTTGTTGTGTCTAGGTATACAATCAATAGGGATTGTATCACCAGCTTTGACACCTAGATCACCAATTGCTTCTTCAATAACTTGAATTGAATGATGTTCCAGCAGTATATCTTTAAACATGACACTCCATTCTTGGGTTGAGAAATCGTATTTTTCATACGGAATCTCAGTTGTGTATTCCCTTAGCACTAGTAGCTTCTCCCGTATATTCCATGGAGCATTCGTCAAAATCTCTTGTTGATCTTTCATAGTGTTGAGCTTGAAGACAAACAGATTTTTTCCCACTACTTTGATTTGTTTTTCTTTATATTTCCTCCATAGGGCGTTAATTTCAGTTTCAGTTGTGAAGATTCGATTGCTTCAGCTTGTAGGAGTTTGCCTATGAGACAATTAGATCAGAGATCAGCAGTACTTGCTAAAGCAGATGTGGAACCAATTCCTTGACGAGCACCCCTTAATACCTTTTCATTGAGACTTGTTTTTCCAATACCATTGGTAATTTTTGCTAGTTGTGAAGTTTCCAGAACTCATGGTTTTTGTCAGATTGCCTTCAACAGGGTTTAGGGTTTTAAGGTGAGTTGAGTCGATGAGGTTGAGTCTTTTATAATGGCTTCTAACCCTAGCTTGGAGATAAAGTTGTTTCCTAGAATCTAGTATTGTATCCTGTATTTTGGGAAGCTTAATAACTCCATATCTTTTGCTCCCTAAAGACTCGGAGATACTATTGAATTGGTAGATTTTTGAGATCCTAATTTTTCGTGTTTTTGGCGGACTGAACATTTTGAATGAGGTACTAGAAATTTTTGAATCGGTAACCTGACTCAGAACTTGAAACATGGTACCATATACTATAATGGTGCAAACTGTGTAAAGCTATCTCTGTAGAGATGGGTAGCAATACTGCTAACCAAGGACATACTATTATAAGGAAGAGGAAGAACATAGCAAATCTGGCATTCTCCATGTGGCTACAAGCTTACCTGCAATAATAAACTTAAAAACAAACCATTAGTAATCCTTGTTGTTTTGTAAAAGAAATAGCTATTACCATTTCAGAAACTTTTGATCTAAATAAGATAGATTTGATAAATGGTGTGATTTAAATACTAGCTATGTACTTTGTAAAAACCCTTATTCTAAGAGATTAGAAACATATGAAATGAATGCACGAAAGTAAATAGTTCCTAATCTTGATGATTCTAATGCATTAACTTGATCAATGAATTGAGAGTGGGAGGTTTCATTAAGGTTTAGAGAGAGATATCTGATTGAAATGGTGATAATCATTGGAAAAATGAGTACTGAGTTGGCTCAGTCTCGTCGCCCGATTTGCAGAGAGGATTTATCTTTACCTTGATCAAAATCTATTGAGTCAAATATCAAAAGTTCTCCTAGTGTTTTCTTTTCAAGAATTTCGAGGATATATTAATTTTGCTAATGTAATAGTCAACCGAGGATATATTAATTTTGATCATCAATTTTGGTGGTAGCATGTTATATCTTTGCTCTTTTATTTCTTTTGGATGGTGTAAGCCATTTAGACTCTTTTTTTTTTTTGTCAATAAAATCTTTTATGTACGAATAAAAGTAAAAATGATATCCTTTACGTCCATAAACTTGATTAGAACTGTTAAGACTACTCGAGTTCTCTGATGGATTAAAAAACATAGCTATGAGGATCAGTCCCTATGAGTCAAACCGTCCACTACTGATTTCCACAATTAATCATCCTTAAACTCCGAAATCCCTCCCTGCATGTCTATTTTTTTTGTTTTCCCATTTGTTTAAACCTACCTATTATGATTATCATCCCTCAGGGTCATACCCTAGTGTTAGAGCATGGATCGGTCAACCTCACTAAGTGTTTGTATGTCAAGCTTAGTTCTCAACTTTAGTGATCAAAACTCGACCGCTAAACAACACACATTAGGTAAGGTCATCATTAAGTTAGCTTTAGGGTGTGGAAGATTTTGGTAGGATTTAGAATCACTATTTGAAGAGTTGAAGAAGACTGAAGATCAAACGAAGACATCTAGATTCACATTCAACAGGTTAGTGACTCTAAATAACGCGATTCCATTATCTTTTACACTTGTGCTACAAAAGACAAAAACATAACTCAATGCTTGAGCTTTAGGTTATGACTTGATCACTTGTGATCAGTGTGTATTAAGATATAACTCCACTTTATCACTTGCGGTATTGTTGTTGTAGTTATGACGCCATATTGCTTAGAGCTTTCTTTTCTTCTCCGTCTCTAAGTGATATAAGGTTTTCCTAAAACCTGCGAGTTGGATATAGCAGTTGTGATGTTGTCTCGCTAGTATTACGAGATTTAATCCATTACAGTATTGTGTCTCGACTTACCTTGTCTGCTCTTTCGGATTGATCAGTACGTACTTGTATGTGCTAAATATAGTTGAGATCGTGACTCACATTTATGTTGTGTAAACTCGATATGCCGATGTTCTGAGTTCGAATACTACGTCATGGTTCGACTCTAATTACTGAAGTTCTGAATCATTTATTTGATTCTCTACATGTGAACATCTATAATTCCATATCATACTTTTAGATTTCGAAGCCATATTCATGTTATCTCATCTTATTGACTTTCAGGGTTCGAAACCTCAATGTAGGTTTTGGTAAAACTTAACTTTGATTTCGAAACCATAATCTGGTTTTGTATCCATAAGCTATTCGGTCTGAAACTTAAATGTTGTGATCAATGAGAGAACTTGAGTTTGAAACGATGTTTGCTAGCTAACAGTGACTTGAGAATCGGGACCAATGTGTCTTGACCATGTGAGTTATAAAAGGTCGAAAAGACCCTGGGGTTTCCTAAAGTTTATGTGAACCGGGAAATATAACCTGTGCGTCAAGGACAAAAAGGTGCGATGCTGAAACGTCTCTTGACCACATGGACTCTCAAGTTTGACACCAAATATTTGTGACGAGACTAATATGTATTTTTTGTTTCAAAACCTTAACCAAGGTTTTGTTAAAACATAATCTAGAGTTCGAAACCTAGCTTTGGTTTCGCTATGTGGAAACTTGATTTGGGAACCTTAATTTGGTTCTGGTCATATATGAATTTTAGGATCCGAAACCTTAATTTGGTTTCTGCCAAACAGTATGTTGATTTCGAAACCTAAAATGGTTATCTCAGAATGCGTATCTTCGAATTTCAAACTCTATCATTTTGATTTGTGCTTCAACGAATTAATGAGTTTGATTTCTCTGTTTGAAGGTTGAATTCGGTCATCTTCAATGTACAACTAAGTTGGTTTGAGTCATAGTCAGAAATATGGTTCGTCGCTCTAATTAGTAGACACATGATTTGTGATTAATACTGTACGTGATTAGATCTTCGTATGGATATAGTACTTGATCAAATATTCATTTGATTTATCATTTGATGTTTTGATTTGAATTCTTGGATATCATTAACGTGATCATCTATATTGGAATCGAGAATTCAAGGGATTCAACATTTTACTACTACTCGAGGAATCATACACCGTACTTTTTTGGTATATTTTTTTGTATGATTCGGAATGTCCATTGAACTTATGTGTTCACTTAAGCTTAACACACAAGGCTTGTCCATGTCTGTAATGATACGTTTATGCGGAATATTGAACCACGTTGGACCAGATCTCACTTCCACCTAGGATCGTTCTCGCCCGTCCAGCAAAGCCTAGGTAGTGATGTCGATATTATCAAAGCTCATGACGACATTTGGAAGAAATAATACCTTAAGGAGATTTTCGAAACTAAAGGACACGTTTTCGAAATGAGTTCTTTCTCAGTGAGCATATTTGGTAACCACTATAATTTGAATTAATGAAATATCCAAATATACCTTTTGAGTATTATTTGCTTTGAATGCTTTTGGCCAAACATTTATTGAAATATATTTTTCATTTATTGAAATATATTTTTTCATTAATGTAAAATGCCATAGTAATAGATCTCATTAAATGTTATGAGTCCATGTGAGGAATTTCGGAACTAACTGTAGAAATGTGCTTTAATGAATTTCTGAAATTAACTTAGCCTCATTTCAAAGCTAAAGCCTTAGTCAATACAAATAGGAGTGGTATCTCTCCTGAAAGATTTATCCCTCTACTAAGCTCTTCTTCTGAATTGTTAGCTTGTGTTTATCTCACTTTTCCTTTAAGTTACCTTTAAGCTTTTACTTTCGGTCTGGATTAGTACAAGTCTTCTCTTGGGGATCGAGAAGCCTAGAAGTACCTCTTACGGGAAACTAGTTTATGTTTACTAGAGCTTATTTTTATTGTACTTGCGTTCTGTTTTATCACGTCTATCAAACCTAGCGATCTTGTCTATTCTATGGTCCTTCTCTTCTGCTATAAGAACACTCAAGATCGTTGTGATTAGAACATACTCTTTATCTATCAACCTGGATTGTCAGCAAGCCACTTTCGGTTTGTGTGCCTAAACTATAGATATTGAGTGGAATCAAGATTGTTATTATTGGATTTATTCTTGCAGGTACATTGTTCTTCACAGTCATATCATATTGTACTTACATCCAGCTATTTGCTTGATTCCAACTGGAACGACAAGGTTACCTTTTCGGGAGTTTTTGTTTTGAAACCTTGATATCTCGACGGGTTTATTACCAAGTAAACGTAAATATCCTCGCTCTTGGTGTAAAATGACTTCAGTTAAATATCTGTTAGTTTCCAAGGATATCATCTAGCGATTTGACTTGTCGCTATTTGATTGTTGTCCATAAAGTTATAGTCGTCCGATTGGAGGTCGGGTAGCGATAGTCTTCACGACGGGTTGTGGAGCAACTCTTGCGTACGACAGTAAATGACGTCTGTTTGCGTAGGGGAGTACATGTGCGTGACCACCTTGCTGTGGTTGGAGACGTAGGAATACTGAGGGGAAATCTTTGTGACTAATAGTCGTATTAGGGTCATATTGTCTGCACCAACTAGTCTGAAGTCTGAGAGTAGGTGTGTTGGCGGCTTAATTCTTAAGAGTATTCAAACTGGACTAGGTCCCGGGGTTTTTCTACGAGATTTTCGTTTCCTCGTTAACAAAATTCTTGTGTGTACTTTACTTTATTTCCGCATTATATTTGACTTGTCATTTATAATTAAAGTATTGTACTTGGTTGTTGACAGGGCCTTTCGGATCTTGTATTGACTCCCTTGTGTGAATCAATCAGTGACGAAAGAGATCTTGTTCTTGAGTTCTTGATTACAGAAACCGTTCAAAGTTTGACTTATAGGTGGACTAAAATAAAAGATTGGTGGTGTACTCGGTACCCTCTTATTTTCACCTAGTACCTTAATTTGGCTTAACAACTGCAATTTTCAATTTCACTTAGTAACAATTGTTTCTTCCATAATGATTGAGTCATGTTTTCTTGTTGATTATCAAGCATCATTTGATGTCAACTGATTACTAGCAGGAGATTTAGATGAAAGTTTGAATTCCGCAGAACTATGGAGGTTTTGGGTCTTGCATCGTTGGTTTGGATACGAACCAACTTAAATCTACCATGTAATAGATAAACGCCTATATTAGCATATGGGAATCCAATTCGAAACCTCTTCATTTTAAAATTGACTCAGTTTCTTCTTAAACTCTTTTTCATTCCGCCTACTGTCTTATAATTTAGTAAGTTTATCTCCTCCCCTTATTTTCAAATTCCTGGCTCGAATTCTATCGTTCTTCTACTACGGGAAGAAAGAAGGGAAAAAAAAGTTATGCATCTTCTGTTGGCTTCTCATATCCTAAGCGTGTCTTCATGTTCATAGGTTTAATTCTAGTCTACTGTTTTTTACAGAAAACATTTCATCGAGTTTTTACAAAAATAAATAAAAATTGAAGTTTTATTTTAGTTGTGATGAAGGTTTTTCAGTTCTAGATATCGAGTATACAATTACTAATCTTAGCTTGAGGCTGGCATACGCAGTCCCAAAAGCTTCAACGTTTCAGACAGTTATGGTGCTAGCCGCACTTCCTTCCTTGTATATAAACAAGTCATCTACGGTTGTTAAAATTGCTAAGCTGGGTTTTAAGCTAGGTTTGGGCAAGAATATATGGTTAGTTGCAGCTTCATGTCACATCTTTGTCTCTACTCGGCATGCATTGGCTACACTCAACTTCTTCATTACAACATGAACGTTAACAACATCATCATCAGTAGACTACACTAGATTATGGAAAGTCACCAATGAAAGCGTCACAATCTTCGCACTCCCTCACTTTTGCAGCACCAACTACAACAAGCAATGGAATAGTTGGATCATTTGTGCAGGCCAACAAATGCTATTAAAAGATACCAGAATGTCGAAGCATTCATGCGTTTTCTAAAGTTACTCAAATAGTGTAGGAACATGTTGGGATTTTGTCCCGTAAACAATACAACAAGGCTGAGATTTGGACTTTAGGTCACAGTTTGGACGCGGACAGCGTGGTCTATTCTGTCAGGAAGCGTGGCTAAAGGACAGTTTCTGGAATAAAAGGAATACAAGGTTTACTTGGATAAGGAAACTTGTATGACGGTTTAGTTGGAGTGTTTTACAAGTTTAGGGTTTCCTAATTAAGTGTTAGGTTATTTTAGGAGTTCTCTAAGACTTGGGGAGCAAGGATGTGACTCCTATATAAGAGGGTCTTATATGGTGAAGTTAGACAACCGCTCAACCCTCCGTAAAGGGGTGAGAGGGTCACAACCATTGTGTCCTATGATGGTGTGTGATGGGGCAAAATCTATGTGAGAAGTGAGACTTGTAGAGAGAGCGGGTATGGGAGAAATCTAGGGTTTCTAGGGTTCTTCATGGTTCTTGTCTAAAGTTGAAGCAACCATGGTGGTGAAGATCTATGGAAGAAGAAGAACAAAGGAAGAGGTAAATCTTCGTAACATGTCTTGTTGTTTCCAAGTCGTTTATCGCTAGTGGGTTATATAACTAGTTGATTATATGAATTGTGTCGATGTAATAACTTGTTATCATAATGAAGATTCTCGGGGTGGTTTTGGCCGTGGACGTAACCTACAAGGTGTAGGTGAACCACGTAATATCTTTGTGTCGTGTGTTGATTGTCTATTATCGTATCCGTTATATTCGTGCTAGTATTATTATCAATCATGCTAATCTAAAGATGTAAGCAATGGGTTCGAGCTAAGTTATCGTATACTCGATAACTCGACAAGTGGTTGGGCTCGGAGTAGGCCCGGCAGTCCGTTAGATCCTTCAGAACATGCTACAAGGTGGTAAAGTATCAACTGGTGAATTTGCTAGATGATAACTACTAATATTTGGAATGTCTTATGTGCTCGATTGCGCTACCAAATTGGAAGACATATGAGTGTTAATTCATTTCCTAAAACTGTAAATCTCAACTTTTTACTACTCTAAATAAATAAAGGCCCCTTTCAAAGAAAATAATACTATATAAAAATGTTTAGAACTGTTTTTGTTGTCTACTCAAACAATTTCTCACCTCTTATATGCGACAAAAACAAAGGATTTATAGATTCCTCGAATGACAAGCTCTTGGGAGTCGGGACACCGTAACACGTTCGATAGTCGGAGCATGGAAACCTCTTCTCGTAATATCCATATTTTCATCCAATATATCCTTCTAATTCTAAAAAATAAAATAATCCAAGTGCATTGCAATAGAACACGGCATAAACAAAAACACTGTTCATTACGCATGCGTGTATCCTGCGTGTACACAGTTTTAGCATATGAACACATGGTGTATTATTGACATCTAATGCTGGAATTTGAAATTTTGCAAATCTACATATTCGACTGAAGATATCATTGATCGTGCCTAGATGTAACTGTCTATAAAACATCCATTGATTTAGTGAGCTGACAAGCAAATAACCAAGTCAAGCCCATTTTCTAATGGGATGAACCAAGTCGTTTAGCACCGGAGGCATTGATGATTACCATGAAAATCGGGTTCATTTCCCACCATATTCCATCTCTATGATATGACTAGGAGCCTTCTTGAAATTGATAATAGCATCGATTACTTGGATGCTACCACTAGGCTAGGCTACTAGCATTTAACATGATTAAAAACTGATTGGCTAATCATTAATGGCCAACGCCCATGTATCTGGCATCAGTACCTGATCACGGCTCCAAAACCCATACGTATTCAAATGCATGCCACGGTCAGAAGACTCTGAAGAACACAGGCCAGGCCTTTATGGCATCATAAGTCAGCAAAATTAAAATGTTCAATGAGAAGTGGTCACTATTTTAATTTGTAGACCATTTGACAAAATACAGATTTTACTCGGCTTATGATATCCAGTAAAATTTGTACAACATTTGTATTCTACAAATTTACTGAATGTCATAAGCCGAGAGGGTTTTCGCGATGTTTAAAACTCAGCTAAAATATCATTTTTGTTTAATTATATTAAATTGGCATTGCATGCGTGATATATAATCTGTTTAGAGTTACTAATATGAAAATCTTTCGGCATTGTTGCAATATTTGGTAATTGTATGTACGATGCTCCACCCATCCATTATCAACCTTTTTTTTTTGCATTTATTGTATCTGTGCATACACCTTTGTTAGATGGTCCTTCAAACTTCAAAGTGTTATCAGTCACCCGAATTTATTTTTGATAGGATCATGTCTCCCAGAAAGAAAAAGGATTTGCTAGTGGAATTTCCTTTACAAAGTGATGTAAAGTAGATGAAGATGCATGTGCCTTGTCTGTTGGGGACGTCTTGGATAACCCAGACCCAAACATTTTGTTTCGACGATTAATGATTTGGGAAGTCGGAAGTCAAAACATTTAGAACCCACCGGGTCCCCAAAAGGATGCCCCATCGCAAGTACGAAGTGGAGTATATAAATTTGTATGTTTGATTAGAGAAATTGGGGTTCTGAACATGTCAAGGGACAAAATCACAGAATCATTATCCGTAGATCGTTACGTGTTTTCGACGCAGCAAGACAGCGTCAATTTCTTCCTGTAAAACTTCAAATGAAAAACTACAGTATTCTTTTTTTTTTTTTTTTTTGAAAGAAAGGACTGCATATATTAACATCAAAGCATTACATATGTGTTTACAACTGTTGGTATGATGTTTCTAAAAACAGAGCAAACAACATCAAAACCAACTTCCCAAAAGGATCTAA
>JAJJMA010230907.1:0-12103 GCA_023529015.1 Papaver nudicaule
AACCCCCTTCCTTAAAAGTCTTGTACTTTAAAATTCCTTAAATATCTCTCCTTAAGGGAATTATATATATACCACACACACACGAACTCGGATTCACGTTCAAGTTCTCCATAAAGCCATGAAACATATTACTCGTAGTGTCACACGAAATAATATCAAAGAGGCTTGCAAAGTTATGGATTGTGAAGGTGTTGGTTTTGGAAGGAAGAAGAAGAGAACTATTCTTGATGATGCTATTGCAGGAACTCTTGATACTCAAGAAATCTATGCAACATCAAATTGCTACTTTGCCTATGATCATCAGAATGTAGAAGATGACACCATGATTTCTGTAGGGGTCGTTCACGACTTTCTGAAAGAATTTGAAGCTTTCAAAATCTAGCTTGTTGACATTGTTGACAATATGAAATTACTGGAGACCGAAATGAATGAATTGAAAGCTGATATGTCATTTATTAAGGATGACTTGAACAATATGTTTAACAACGTTTCTGATGAAGACAATGAAGCTAACTATGTTCACTACGTGTTCAAGAAAGCTGATGACTTCAACAGCTCAAGTGAACCTGAAGAAGATACTGACTCTGATATCTAGGTCAGTTTTTAATTAGCATGGTTAACTCCTTATTAAAAAGCTTTTGTCTTTTCCTTAGGGTTTGGGTAATCACTATGCTAGAAGTAGTCATCCTTTGAGTTAAGCATAATTTGCTTGTACTACTTCCATGTTTTCTTTTTCATCAATTAATCGAGGTTATTAAATTAAAATCTTAATTGATGATTGCAATGCTCGATCTTAATTGATTATCTTTATGAATGTATTGCAAAACCGTGAACTTACTTTTTTTAGCCATACCACCTGTTCGGGTAAAGCAGTTCATGATAGATTATCAAAATCCATGCTTCTGACTCTTACGGCTAAGAGGAGACGATTTTTGATAATAAGGTACCTTGTAGACTACAATGTTGAACTCCGCTAGATTAAATGTTGTACCTTTAATTCTTAGTCTTACAACCACTAGGAAGGGGTAACCTAATGTTTTCTCTAAAGGCGATGGTTGACCGAAACTCTCCGAGAAAGTAGGAAGATTAAACCTTGAATTCCTATTTGACCGTAACTGGCTAGGAAAGAAAAACATATCTACAATTTCACTTGTGAAAATTGTACCCAAGAATTTATTCTAAAACCTTGCTTGGGAAGGTAGTCGCGTTGTTCCATATGGAATGACACATCATGGGGGAGAGTTCTTTTGAACTTGTGCTTCATGTTAATATCTTTTAGGGGAAAGCGGTTGTGGAATCTACGAGAGAATTGCATCTTTTTATCTCTCGTTTCAGGTATGTTTACCTTTGTAAACATTGACTATTGCGATTTTATGAGGATTCCTAAATTTCTTTTTCTTTGTCTATTATTATGACAAAAAGGGGGAGAAATCTTGTAGCAAGGGGGAGTAAAATCTTTCTATCTACTACGACAATTGTCTACGGCATTGTCATAGGGGGAGTAAAATTGATGTGCTTGTTATGGCATAAGAAAAGTTAGTGTATTGAGTAAGGGGGAGAACATATCAAACTGTGTAGTATCTTGAAGCATCGATGAAATATGCTTAACAAGTTTTACATACTACTCAATTGCATAACAAACTCTTGTTGGACTATGTCCTTCTAGAAACCAAGATGTGTGGTGACTTTGAGTTTGTTATCTCTACATTGAATCTTCGCTTGCAGGAACACTCTTATCTGAAGACGCTGAAGATTACAAGAAGATCATGTACATTACGGTTAGGGCTAAAAGATTTTACTTTTTGAATCCATTTGTAAGATTGGTTTTTGTCACTAAAATTGACAAAGGGGGAGATTGTTAGAGCATTGCTCTGTTGAACCCACTGATGTTGCTATCTCAAGTCAGTTGTCAAGTTTATGAGACAAAAACACAATCCTTGATAAGTCTACTCAACAACCTCGGACTAGGATAGTTTTAGGTAATCGAGACGAAGACTCATGAAGACGAAGACCGAAGCTTACTACTTGATAAATCATAACGTCCTCGTTAATGAACGTGTTCATATAAGCCATGCGAAAACTTCCAACTTCCATATCTTGAAGTTTTCGGTTTAGGCATGATTAGTTCTCGGACTTGTCGTGACTTGGCCCATGGAATTCAACAACTTAATCCAAGCGATGTCCAAACTAAGTATTTGGACCAGGAGTCGCAAAGCGATGTCCAAACAAGCATTGGACCAGAAGTCGCGAACCTTCAAACAAGGTTGAGTCTTCTTTAAATTTTGGCTTAGTCCAAAGTTCTTAGAAGATTGAGAATGGGTATTCAAGCTATGGACTTTCCTAGTTCCGGAACTTTTTGAGCCATACTCAAGGTTGCTTAAACTTTAAGCAAAGCCTCCCTTGGTGATCACTATAAATAGATGACCTTCTGCAAGATACAATCTCAATCCTCTACACATCTGTGTATCCTTGCATAAAGGTTGGTCGTCATCTCGAAGTCCTTTTGGACTACGACTATTGAAATACTTCACTTGAGGATCGTGAAGCACAGGTCGGAAGTAAAATTACATCCTGTATCTTGGGTCGATTGAATTCTTTCAATCTTATCACGACCAAGATTTGATAGAAACTTCGTAAGGTATATCTTGTATCATAAACCCTAGAAGTTCCCAAACGCAAATTCACGAACTAGGTTTCATACTAATTTCGTCTCGCGTTTGGAGGTAAAGTTGTTTAGGATAGATCAATAAGCCCTATTCAACATATCGATTTCCATTAACCTTGACTTTAAGTCTAAAGGAAATCACAATCGTATTCTTGTTTGATTACTTGGATACTTTTAGGCGTCCTGTTAGAGGCAGGGTAGCGCTAGTCTTCACGAAGGGAAGTGGAGCAACTCCTAGGCCTGTAAAGGACGTCAGTTAGGGGAATCAAGTACGTAGGCTACTGCGGGAGCCAAGAGACGTAGGAGCACATTGGTAGCTGATTTGCTTGTAGGGTGAATTCAATCTCGATACAGTCCAGTCTGAAGTCTTAGAGTAGGATAGCGTATGTATACCGTTCATACTGAGGGTGTTCACATCTGGACGAGGTCCCGGGGTTTTTCTGCTAGGTTTGCAGTTTCCTCGTTAACAAAATTTTGGTTTCTTGCATTACTTTTCCCTTCCGCATTATATTGTCTCTGATCTATATAATAGAAGTAATTGCAAGTTTGTTGATTCATAACCTTTGAGTGAATCCATATCTATTGAGATCTACAAGAACTACGCTCTTGTTAGGGTTCGGTTCTCTGAACTATACTCAGGTTGTTGTTTGAATATTGATTTGTGAGATCGTTCAAACAACCATAATCAACTAGGTTCACAAAAACAAAAAGTTGGTGGTATATCTCGTTATCCTCGCTTTTTCACAATGATTTCGGACAGAGAGAACACCCATGCCAACAACAAGGAAGATTAAAATGATCTTATGGGGTCAAAGTTGATCAAAAGTTGTATAGATCCATGATAGGTAGTTTTCTCTACTTAACAACAACCTGTCCCGACATTTCTTATAGTACTAGGTATTGGAAATTTATCAAGCAGATCCAAGAGAGAGTCATCTCAAATTAGTAAAAAGGATTTGACGTTATGTGAAAAATACCAGTGGTTATGGTTTGACGTACTCGTTTGATACTAATACCAACCTTATAACATATTCTGATACAGATTGGGCAGGATCTGGAGATGATAGAAAAAATACTTCAGAAGGATTACTTTATGTGGGAAATAATCTTGTAGCTTCACACAACAAGAAGCAACACTCGCAATCTCAAACAACATGTGTTGTACTCAACTTTTATAGATGAAACAAATGCTTAGTGATTATGGAATTGATGTGGAAACCATGAATGTCTACTATGATAATTCCAGTGCCATACGAATTACGGAAAATCCAATAGAACACTCAAGAACCAAACATATTGACATTAAATATCACTTTATCAGAGATCTCTGCGAAAATAAAATTGTCAAAATATCTTATGTACCAACAGGACGAAAATTAGCTGATATTTTCTCTTAACTATAACCGAAATATTAAGAGTCTTCGACAATCTATTGGTGTCGTTCCCATTCCCTGAGTGTTTGCATGAAGCTTGTCTCATTGAGTGTATCTGAGAAAAGCTATAGAAACTCCCTGTATGGAGTCATGCTAAATTCATAGATTTAATACTATTTGTAACTCTTTGTTCCGTCACTATTGTGTTTATTAAAGCGAATATGTGGGATTCCTAGTATGAAATTGATTATTTCTTATTAAATGAAGAAATTTAAAAATATAATAGACAATAATCTTCATCTCTCAAGTTATTGAGCAATGTACTTTAAAATAGATGAACCCACGCTCGAACAATTATGTGATTGTTTGTCCTGATGGTTTCTGACAAGAAAACCCAATGTGGTTGTCATAACTGTCATTTAAGCACCTACTACTTGTGCTCCTGGTATGCAACGAGCTCGTTATATAATAAACAAAAGGTGCTACCACATCACTAAAACACATGAGTCCAAAATGTAATGACTCGATGTGGGTATCAATAATTCTATTGTTACTTTTATAGTTCTCCCTGCCTCTGGATCCTATGGAAAGAGTCGAGACCAGGATCCATGGGAATGTCTATTTATTGAAGCTTGGAAGGATGTGCAATTAGATAAATATTTGATATTAGAAACTAAGGATGCAAAGTAAAACTCTTATGAGACACAACAATCAATAATATTTTGGAAAACATTGATCGCTTTCACTTAGGCATGCATGTTTTTCAATAAAAAAATCCTTTGGAATAAATTGAGATTTATGAGTATTCGTCTCTTCCCTGAATCTAAATGCTCATCTGTTGAGTAATGGAAGCTATTTCATCGTCGTCACGATCTAGCTTATAATTGTATCCTAATCCTTTTAAAGATGTTTTATTGGGAATAACATATAATAAGGTAGAGTTCTTAATGAACTTGTGCTTAATGGCAGTATCTTGGGGGGTGAAGCTATGGAATTTACGAGATAATCGCGCCATTAATCTTTCTAATCGGGTATGTTTACCTTTGACAATCTTTAATTTATCTTTTACCTGTGTCAACTTTGTGACAAAAGGGGGAGAAATCTAGTAGTTTCACTACTAAGACATATGTCTTTTCGGGCATTGTCATTGGGGGAGTAAAATAATATGCTTAATTGTCATATCCTAGCGAAAGAGTGAGTATTGATTAAGGGGGAGAACATATCATTGTTGTATAATATAACATCGGTGCAGTATGCTTACAAGCACTATATACTACTCAATAACATAACAACTCTTGTAGGACTTTGTCCTCCTAGAACTAAGATGTATGGTTCTTTGTGTTTGTTATATCCGTTATGAATCTTCAACTGTGGGAACACACGATCAAATTTTGAAGAAGTTGAAGAATTCAAGAAATTTGGATTGCATTATGGTTAGAGCTTAAAAGATTTTATTTTTCGAAAATCCATATGTTAGATTGGTTTTGTCACTAAAATTGACAAGGAGGGAGATTGTTAGAGCGTAGCTCGGTTGAATCCGCTAGCATTGGTCTATTAAGTCAGTTGTCAAGTTTAGCTGCCAAAACACAATCCTTGATTTAGTCTACAATATCATTCTCAGACTAGGATAAACTAGGTGTTAAGACGAAGACCATTTGAATATTCAAGACCGGAGCTTACACACTTGAAATTTATTGTCCTCTCGTCAAAAGGTTAGTAAGAAAATTCCTTGATTTCTAGCACTCTCTCAATTTAATAGTCGATGATGTTATATACATATTGGTCCTCTTAAGATGGATTGCAAGATAGTTCTTTGAGTCTTGACACAATTGGTTTATCCCATAGTGTTTTAAGATTTGGAACTAAGAGTGGAAAATATTTTGTTTCATAACTAAGTACCCGACAGAGTTCGCATACCCTACGCGTGAAAAGATGAGGGTACCGAGTACCTATAAGTCAAACCTTAAATGGTTCTTGAAATCAAGAACTCAAGAACAAGATCTCTTTCGTCACTGATTGATTCACACAAGCGAGTCAATACAAGATTCTGAAAGGCTATGTCAACAACTAAGTACGATACTTTAATTAGAAATGACAAGTCAAATATAACGCGGAAATAAAGTAAAGTACAAACAAGAATTTTGTTAACGAGGAAACTACAAACTCGTCGAAAAACCCAGGGACCTAGTCCAGTTTGAATACCCTTAAGAATTAAAACGCCAACACACCTGATAAGGTGTCGAACCTATCAAGAATATATTCTCGACGCTTTACAAATTCAATTAAGAAGTAGCAAGGCAAGTCGAATTCGAATCCACAGGGAGGTGTGAGTTCAAGTTGTTATATGGTTCAAGTTTGTTGTCTTTCAATAACAAAAATTCGAAAATCGTAAAAGTGTGATCAAATAAGAGAGAAACATTGATTAAGGAATCATTCTCAACCACGAAACAAGAATCAAATTGATATATGGAGAATTCCCTACAATTTTACTCGTTACTAGCAACCCTAGAAAAGATATTAGCTCATCTTTTCCGATTTCACCTAAACGAATAAGTTCTCTTCAAGGATTCTATTCATGTGAGCACCTAGAATAAGCTCTCTAGATATAACTCACTTGAATGCATTAGGCTCTATGTGATTGGTTACTCCTAGTGATGAGCACATAAGCTCGACTCATACACTAGTGTCAATTTCTACATACAAGTGTTTAACAAAATCCCTTCATCAACACAAATATATTGCTACTTGTGTTGAGATTTCCTACACAATTACGGATGCAAGATATCTCAACTAGCAATTGTTAATCAACAATTCAATTTCGAACTTGAACTATCAAATAACATTTATAATAATAGCATGGTAGAACTTGAACAATAAAAAGAATAATTGCGGAGAATCGCTTATTGAATATCAATCATAAATCCATGTCTCGGGTTTTGAAATCAACCCTAACCAATAATGAAAACATAGCTACTCATGTTCTCAAAAATAAACAATAATATCTTTGTAAAAATAAAGTTTCAAACTAAAGAAAAATAAGAAAAGCAAACTCAGGTTATTTCAGCTTTCTTTCCCTGCGCCTCCAAAGATGTAAAAAGATTCTCTTTTCTGTCTTTCTGCGCCTCCTTATATCCTCTATAAAATTGAGACCTAGATAAAAAGTCCCTGCACTCTTGGCCAAGACATCCATCCCATATCCATCCCATACAAATTAGCACCCACAAACAGCTTTCCTCCCAACTCATAACTGAACGGACCATCAGTAAAAATATCCTCAAACTATTGACCAGCAGCACCAGAAACCACTGCAAACTGACCTCCATAGACAACCGCGGCAGCTGCACACAAACACAGTTTCTCCTCTTCAAAATCTGTATAGAAACTAGATCAAAACCCATCCAATTCTCTGCCATCTTCCTTGCTAATATCAACTGCACATATCATTACAGTAGTACTCAGAAACCGCACCTGAATTTACTCTCCTTGCCGTTTTCTTTCACTCAACCCTTCCCTTATATGAATAACTCACATCCAAACTTGTCGTGTCTTTCTTTGCTTATAATCCTGTCCATAACCCATCATATATCAACCCACAATCCATGGTAAGCCACTGGCAAAGACACAAAACACAAGTAGTCAGTCAGGCCTTTTCACAAACAAGTTGTGTGCATTTCTGTTGAGGCATATCTCTGCTCATCCCCTTGATTTCTACCTCGGCAGTTCTCCTTCCCTGCATTCATTCATCATTCAATAACAGTTCAATAACAACCCATACTCCATAATCCTGCAATTCTCATCATATCCATACCCAACTTGCACAACAACAACAACATTATTCAAATACCAGAACTGGACCACAAATCAGCTGCCATTCAAACCTATTCTTCCTGGAAAATCACTAGCACACAGTAATACCATCACACAACAGCAATTCGAATCCATTCAAATCTACAACGCCAATCAACATCATGAGCACTCATACGATCCAACAGAAATTGACTCCCACATTACCACGAATTCGTTCACTGCTTTCTTCTTCATCTCAGTTTCGAACTGAGCTTTGAACTCATCATTTACGGTCTTCGGACCCATGGTTACAGCGACAACAACTTAGCTGGAAAAGATGGATATGGCCTGAAGTTTAGAATTGGTCGAGAGACTGACTTCTTGTTAGGTTTTGATTCTACTGGAACCTGATTTTCTTCTTTCTCCAATCGTACGTGCAGTTCCTATGTGATGACATCCATCCATCTTCAATAGACCTCCAAGCTTACCAAATGCAACCCTAAGCCCATGTCACGGACCTACATAATCCCAACATCCACAAGACCCATCAAGTTTAGGCCGCACCACACATTCTTTGACTATCAGTTTGTTGTTTATGATTTTACTTTTGTTTTACGACTTCAAGTCGTTGTACCTACAAAAATAGAAAACGACGTTAAATAACCAATGTACGAGGCATAAGCTAACTAAAGTGTATGATAAGGTACTCTTGAGTAGGTGTTTTAAGGCACCTATCAACACCTACTCTCAGACTTCGGACTAGCTGGTGCAGACAATATGACCTTAATACGACTATTAGTCACAAAGATTTCTCCTTAGTATTCCTACGCCTCCAACCACAACAAGGTGGTCACGCACATGTACTTCCCTAAACAAACAGACGTCCTTTACTGTCTTGCCTAGGAGTTGTTCCACAACCCGTCGTGAAGACTATCGCTACCGACCTCCAATCGGACGACTACAACCTTATGGACAACAACCAAATAGCGGTAGTTCAAATCGCTAGATGATATCCTTGGAAACTTACAGATATTTCACCGAAATCGTTTTACACCCAGAGCGAGGATATTTAAGTTTACTTGGTAATAAACCCCTCGAGATATCAAACAAGGTTTCAAAACCAAAACACCCGAAAGACCAACATTTTCGTCCCAGTTGGAATCAAGCAATAAATAAATGCAGTACAATATGTATAACCGTGAGGAACGATGTACCTGCAATAATAAATCCAATAACAACAATCTTGATTCCACTCAATATTTATAGTTTATTCACACAAATCGAAACCGGCTTGCTGACAGATCCAGGTTAATAGATACGAGTATGTTCTAATCACAACGATCTTGAGTGGCCTTATAGCAGAAGAGAAGGACCATAGAATAAACAAAATCGCAAGGTTTGATATACGTGATAGAACGTACCTTGGTACAATACAAAGAAGACTAGTAAACATAAACTAGTTTCTCGTAAGAGGTACTTCTAGCCTTCTCCATTCCCAAGAGAAGACTTGCACTAATCCAGACCGAAACCAAAAGCTTAAAGGTAACTGAAAGAAAAAGTGAATAAACACAAACTTACAATTCTGAAGAAGAGCTTGGTAGAGGGACAAAGCTTTCAGGAGAGAAACCACTCCTATTTATATTGACTAAGGCTTTAGATTTGAAATGAGGGTAAATTAAATTCGGAAATTCATTTAAGCACATTTCCACATACAGTTCTGAAATACCTCACACAGACTCATAGCATTTAATAGATCTATTACTTTAGAATTTTACATTAATGAAAAATATATTTCAATAAATGGAAAATATATTTTAATAAATGTTTGGCAAAAGCATTCAAAGCAAATAATACTCAAAAGGTATATTTAGATATTTCATTAATTAGAAATATAGTGCTTACCAAATATGCTCCCTGGGATAGAGCTCAATTCGAAAACGTGTCCTATTGTTTATAAAATCTCCTTAAGGTATTATTAACTTCAAAATGTCGTCATCAGCTTTGATAATGTCTACATCACTTCCTAGGCTTTGCTGGACGGGCCAGAATGATCCTAGGTGGAAGTGGAATGTGGTCCAACGTGGCTCAACGTTCCGCACAAACTTATCATCGCAAACATGGACAAGCCTTGCGTGTCAATCTTAAGTGAATACGTAGGTTAAATTTACATTCCGAATCATAAAAAAAGATATACCAATAAAAGTACGGTGTATGATTCTTCAAGTAATAACAAAATGTTGAATCTCCTGAATTCTCGATTCCAATATAGATGATCACGTTAATGATATCCAAGAATTCAAATCAAAATATCAAAAGAGAAATCAATTGAATATTTGATCAAGTAGTATATCCATACGAAGATCTAATCACGTACAATATTGATCAGAAATCATGTGTCAACTAACTAGAGCGACGAACCATATTTCTAACTATGACTCAAACCAACTTAGTTGTACATTGAAGATGAACAGCTTCAAACATCAAACTGATAGTATCAAACTCATTACTTCGTTGAAGCACTAATCAAAATGATAGAGTTTGAACTTCGAAAATACTCATTCTGAGATAACCAATATTAGGTTTCGAAATCTACATTCTGTTTGGCAGAAACCAAATTAAGGTTTCGGATCCTAAAGTTCATATATGACTGAAACCGAATTAAGGTTCCCAAATCAAGTATACATATAGCGAAACCAAAGTATAATATCGAACTTTAGATTTTGTTTTAACAAAACCTTGGTTAAGGTTTCGAAACAAGAAACACATTAATCTCGTCAGAAATGTTTAGTGTCGAACTTGAGAGTCCATGTGGTCAAGAGACATTTCAGCATCACACCTTTTTGTCCTTGACGCACAGGTTTATTTCCCGGTTCACATAAACCTTTAGGAAACCCCATGGTCTACTAGACCTTTTAGAACTCACATGGTCAAGACACATTGGTCTTGGTTCTCAAATCACTGTTAGCCAGCAAACATTGTTTCGAACTCAAGTTCTCTCATTGGTCACAACTTAGATTTAAGTTTCAGACCGAATAGCTTATGGATACAAAAACCAGATTATGGTTTCGAAATCAAAGTCAGATTTACCAAAACCTACATTGAGGTTTTAAACTCTGAAAGTCCATAAAATGAGATAACATGAATATGGTTTCGAAATCTAAAAGTGTGATATGGTATTCTAGATGCTCATATGTAGAGATTTAAATAAATGATTCGGAACTTCCGTAATCAAAGCCAAACCATGATATAGTATTCAAACTCAGAAAAGAAGTATACCGAGTCTACACAACAAGTGTTAATCACGAACTCGATTACATTTAGCACATACAAGTACGTACCAATCAATCCGACATAATCAGACAAGGTAAGTCGAGACACAATACTGTGATGTATTAAATCTCGTAATACTACCGAGACAACATCACAACTGTTATTATCCAACTCGCAGGTTTTAGGAAAAACTTATATTACTCAAAGACGAGCAAGAAAAGAAAGCTTTAAGCAATATGGAACGTCATAACTATAACAATATCGCCAGCAATAAGGTGGAGTTATATCTTAAGACACAGTGATCACAAGTGATCAAGTCATAACGTAAAGCTCAAGCATTAAGTTATGTTTTGTCTCTTGTAGCACAAGTGTAAAAGATAATGGAATCGCGTTATTTATATTCACTAACCTCTTGAATGTGAAGCCGGATATTTTCGTTTGATCTTTAGTCTTCTTCAACTCTTCAAATAGTATTATAAATCCTACTAAAATATTCCACAACCCAAAGCTAACTTAATGAAATCGTTACCTAATGTGTGTTGCAAGCGGTCGAGTTTTGATCACTAAATTTGACATACCAACATTTAGTGAGGTTGACCGAGCCATGCTCTAACAATCTCCTCTTTTGTCAATTTTAGTGACACAAACTCTTTACATAATTGAACGAGAAAATGAAAACCTAAGTTTTACGCTTCGAGTTCTTTTACTTAGCTTGACAGCACACCAATAGTACCTGCAAAATATGTCAGTCGGCAAACAAGATATGTATTATTGAAAAATCACATGATAACCAATACACTTACTCCCCTAAATGTAAGTTCGGATGTCTAGCAAGTCCGATGTATTGTTATCAACTGTAGCACAACGCGAAATCTACAGTGCTAGTAACCAGAAGTAACAACTAGTGTTACTCCCCCTTAGTTAATGCTTTCATTCATTTTCAATATACGTACAGACATTTTTCTCCCCATATGACACTGCTTACTGTCAAAGACCCAACACTGAACGA
>JAJJMA010230920.1:0-10253 GCA_023529015.1 Papaver nudicaule
TTTTTTTTTTTTTGTGTGTGTGTGCGTGGGCTTAACTTGGTTGAGGCCAGGTTTGGTGGCGTCATGCATATGGCGCCACATGCGTATTCGCAAAGGACTATTTATATATGTATATATATTTTAGGATGGTTTCGTTATTGATTGAAGCCAGGTTCGCGGTGCCATGGCTATGGCGCCGCATGCATGCATGGATTTTTGTAGCACATGCATTCTACTAAGCATGTATGCCTGGGCATTTATATATATATTTTTTAGAAAATACAAGTAGTGACGACTTACTTGGATTCGTTTGTGTGTTACAGAGGAAGCGCGGCGGTAACCAGAAGTCAATTTCCAGCCCCCATTCCGTTCGTGATGCCGCTGCCAGGACTCCCAATTGTGATGATAGCTTTTCATATGATCCTGTTGTTAGGAAACCGACTGCCTTTGTTGGTCGTGGAGACTTTTCTGCGTGTTTCATCCCAAGGCAAGGCGACTTCGACGATTCTTTGAACGTGGTACCGTCGGAGACTGTTAGGTTTTGTATGGAATCCAAAGCGCTTGAGGGCGTACCTGTTGACTTCAGAGTTCCGTCCTTCGCCGTACCGCATTGCTGTGCTTGGTATGACTTCGTGTTGACTAACGATACGGTCCGGTCGATTCTGGAGCGGTCAGGAGTCTTTCACGCGGTGAAGGCAACTAGGAACTTGAGGATGTATAAGGATTCCGACGCCATTGTTGCTTTCCTCCTTCGTTGGTGTAGGGCAACGAAGACTTTCGTGACTAGTTGGGGCGAGTTCGCGATCTCTCTAGAGTCGGTGGCTGCTTTATACCATCTTCCAATGTTAGGGAATCTTCCAGATAGATGCTCTTCGGATCAAGGCGTGATGATCGAGGTCTTGAACAGGAAGAACCGAGAGTTGCAGATACCCAAAGCTTGTTCGAAGGAGAATTACATTAAGTGGACCGACCACTGGTATGTAGGTGGCACAAGTCCCAACGGGGGAACTCCTGAGAGCACTCTCTGTATTGCCGCGTTCCTAGTACTCTGGTTGTCTAGGGACATTCTCGCTGATGCCCCCTGTGGTACCTTGAAACCTCATGTTGTTCCCCTTGCTGTTTTCTTGGCTCATGGTCAGAGTTTGCCTATCGGTAGCTTGTTCCTCGGTTCTCAGTATGCTCAGTTCGATGCTTTCGTCCGGGATATGTCGGCGCCCGACGTCAGTAGGGTCAGTACTTACGCAAACCCCTCGTTTATCCAGGCGATCTTGTGGGAGCATTTCATACCTCATAGACCCAAAAAGGGGGCTTTCCTGAACGACACATTGAAGGAGTGTCCTCGAATTCTGCAGTGGAATAGCAAGTTGCCTATTCCCTCTCCGGAGTTGAAAGATTTGCTAGATGATGAGAGGAATGTCGACTTCCGTCCGTGGTATACTAACTCTTCTTCTGACATTAGACAACACATAACTTTCACGGAGAACCCTGGTGTTGAGTTACGATCAGGACCTCGAGAGTCGAATGGCCTTACTGTTGGGCAAGCTATCTTCATCAACAGCAGCACTCCTGGTTACATCCTTGGTTACCTTCAAGGAGAGGAGATGGTAATTCCTTACAATATTGATAGAGCTGCGAGAGCGATGGGTTTCGATCAAGATGTGCCGAAGAAGTTGTCACTTGTGCCCTCTGTGGCTGAATTGCGGTCTTCGCTTGACGCATCGCTTCACCTCGGTCGTCGTTCTCCTTTTATCTTTCGTCACCGACCGGTGAGGGTGAATCTCGAGTATCATGAGTTTTGGAATGGTACTCTCAAAGTCCTCCGTGGTTTCGTCGATGAGGGGATTCGAGGCGCCTTCGTAGCTCCCTCTCAGGTATGGTAATCCGTCCACAACTCCTTCTTGGTTATAAAATGCCTTTCTTCTTACCCTTCGTTATTCTTCTGTAGGTATGCTCTACTCCTAGTCCCCAGTCGGATGACATGGTTTCAGTTCGAGGTGCTAGGAAGGGTCGACCTCGGATGAGGGTTCCCAAGGGATACGTGCCAGAATATGAAGACGCCGATGTGACGGTAGTGAATCTTTCATTAGGACTGCTTTGTTCCCCTGTTAATGTTTAGTCGAATCTTCATTCTGGTGTTATCTTCTCGCAGATGGATCATCAAAGAGACAACGAGCCGGTGGGGTCTTCGACTGTTGGTGACCAGGAGCGAGAGGTAGCTGAGACGTTCAATGCTTCATCACTTCTTTGCGAGGAGCCGCATCTCATCGTGGTAAGAAATTCGCGCTTTCCATGTCTTTGGCTATTTCTCCTTTACTCCTAAACTGGAGGTAACTCACGCCCTTTTTCTTGACTTCTCCATTTTCAGTCTTCGAATGATAGTGAAGAGTTCATGCGTGTCGAGACGGTGGTGACTAGCGGCGTAGCTTCCCTTGCTACTGTAGGCGTATCCGCGGGCGAAGGGGGCGAGGAAGAAGTCATCGAGAACGGCAACACTGAGGAGATTGTGGACTCCGGCTCCAGGGAAGATGTTGATGCTGAAATTGAAGCTAGGGAGGCTAGACTGAACGCGCTTTACCCGGGCCGAGGTGTTGCTTTTCCTCTTTTGAGTAGAGTCAGGTAATACCAGGTGGCTATAGGCGGTTTCGTTGTTCCTCAAGATTACGAGGACATGTACACACGTATCTGGAGAGAGTTCGGGCATATTGCAAGGGAGGATGCAAACCGTGCTATGGCGGAAGGGTTCGTCGGAGTTCTGTTGGAGAGGATTGCCGAGATGCGGGAAAACTCCATGCTTGGGGTCGAACCAGGGATGCTGCAAGATTGGGAGGATGCTATCGCAGCTGCTGAGTCTGAGTCTTACAATGTGACTTGGCTTCGGGAAAGGTTCGAGAGACAGAAAAACGCGAAGGTTGAGGCTGAGAGGGTTACGGAAGACGTCATCGCGACGAAGGAAAAGGAGGTTGCTGAACTGGAAGCTAGGTTTGTGAAGGAACGAGATGTTCTTTCTAACATGAGGGGTTCTTATGAAAAGGCTAAAGCTCTTGTGTTATTTGGTCTTTTCTGATTGTTTTGGTTTTGTTTCTCGACTCATGGTTCTGGAATTTCTTTATTAGTATTTATTCGAAAGACAAATAATAGAACGAGTTTCATGTCTCGACTATGTACAATGGTTATACTCTTTTTTTTTTTTTTATAACTGAGGTTTTAATTGGGATATGCTTCAATCTGCTTTTCTTTGACCATTACTGCATCCTTGCGTCCGTCTTTGAGCGAGGTGAGCTTGTAGTATCCGCTCAACGTGGATTTAACAACTACGTAAGGTCCCGCGGGCTCCCCTCCTCCTCGTCTGCTAGTCTTCATCACCAGTCTTCCTACTTCGTAGCCTCCGTTGTTGGTTATCGGGGCTCTGAGGCGGTGAAGCTTCTGGTACAATGGTGATTTTTGATGACGGCAGGTAAACCTATTGTCGTTGGTTTTCTCGTCTCCTATTTCTAATTGGCTAAACGATATATTAAGGGTTTCGTGGCCAAGGGAAGAGGTTGTTCATCTTCTAAAATATCGAGTAGGGTTCACAATCCACTCATACCTGGAGACAAGCATTCCATCCATCTTTTGCGGGGCTTCCGTCCTCGGCTCCAGCCCGGGACTAGGTGAGACCCTTCTTTCCTCGTACAAGGATACTGTCGCTGTATGGAGCTCCTCTGGTTCAGCTGGTGTTCCTTGTGGGGTTGCAGTCTTGTTAAGTAAGTTCTGGTTGTCCCGGAACCAAGAGTGGCCTAGGATCATGTCGTGCTCGAAGTCTCGTGGGACTACATAGAGTTCGGCCTGCGTTCGTACTCCATTTACTTCGACCTGTAGAGTTATTCGTCCACGGGTTATCACCGTCCTTCCTTCGGGGTCCTCCAGCGTCTCCTGGGATCCAGTGACATCGTGTGGTGAACCTCCTGAGGTTTCTAGTGTCGTTGCAGAGATGACATTGATCTTCCCTTCTGGGTCTAACAATGTGTTGGGGAATCCGACACCGCGTATATATGCAGTCGTGAGTATTCCCCAACCTTGCCTGGCTAGCAGTCCCCAGTCGTATCTTACTGGAGATTTGTCTGGAGTTGACGAGTGTGGGTCTTCTTCCTCTCCAAAAGGCAGCCGTCTCCCTGATACCACGTGGTTGAGCGCTGTAAACATATCCCGTCGTTGTGGCTTCGAGAGGCACAGGATTTCGCATAGCCGGTGCATCAAATTCTCCACTATCTGGTTCATAGGTTCTCTGCGGTCTGTGAGAGCTTGGATGTGCGGAGGCTCTGAGTACGACATATAAGAGCGTGCCTTGGCCTTGACAACGTGTTCTTCGAGGATTCGCCTAAAACTGTTACACTGGATCGTGGCATGGCTGATTCTCCTGTGATAATGACAATAATGAGGGTGTTTCATTTCTTCAGGGGTAGGAGGCTTCAATGCTCTGGGTAGTTCTACGAGTCTGTCTCGGACTACAGATTCCAGCAGTCGTTCTATCTCCGTCGCCGTGAGGCCGTCTGGTAGATCAATTCCTTCTTGTCGTTGTTGCAAGTCCCCTTCCGGTATCGTGCTTCGCGCCGTTGGGTTTTGCGCTTGGTATTCAGTGAGGTATTCTCCTGCTTTTCTCTTCCTGTCGTTGTGTGGACCTCCATTGTTTTCTCCAGTGAGTTCTCCATGCTTCAGTAGTTGAGTCCTCTCCCTCAGCGTGGGTATCATAGGGGTGGATCTTGCCGCTGCCTCCTGGAGTTCGGCGAGAGTCTGGAATTGGAGATCTTCTAGGAGGGCACGGTAGATAGGAGTCATGGTACCAGTGCAAATTTCCACCAATTGCAGCTTCGTTACATCTGGGGCGCAGCAACCGAGGGATTGCCCTTTGAACCTTTTTATGTATTCATCGGGGCATTCTCCAGTTCTTTGTCGCATCTTACTTAAATCAGAGAGAGTTACCTTCCCGAAAAGAAATTCTTTGAAGAAAGTGTCCATCAATCCGTTCCAGGTGCTCGTGGTTCTTGGTAAGAGATGAGTGTACCATTGATAAGCTCTTCCGATGAGAGACTTCGGGAATTCGTTAAGCCTCAAGGTATGACTGTATCCGTATTCTCCCAGAGATTCTAGGAAACGTGAGACGTGTTCTCGCGCGTGACCGGTTCCATCGTACCTAGGGAAGAAAGAGGTGGCGTAGGCTCGAGAGGCTTCTCGGGCCGGTTGGTTGTCGCTCTGGTGATGCGCGACCATAGGTGATTCGTCCCTCGTTCGTGTGGTGGTTCTTTCGAACGAAGCGGGTGTAGCGGTGACAGGCCTCCTCGCAGCTTCGTGGAGTTCGAAGAAGGTTTGGAAGTGGAGGTTCTCCAAGAGGGCTCGGTATACAGGAACCATTCCGTTGATGCAAAGCTCCACCAACTGCTGCTCTGTCATTCGGGTGTTGGGTATAGTTGAGATGATAGGTGTTGAAGAGGGATTATCTGGGGTAATAGGTATGTTGGTGGGTGCTGCGTTGGAGGTTACAACACCGTTTGTTGAAGAGTTGGGGTTTTTGGTATCTGATTCCGACCTAAGTTCAACCATCTTTGAGCAAGCTTCTCTGAAACCGAGAGAATGATCTCCCATTGTGGTCGCTACCTGGAAAAACAAGTGTACCGTCTCTGGGTACTTTCGTAGTGCTCGGAGATCAAAGTCGAACAAGACAAGCCTAAACCAAGGATGGCCGTTCCCGTCTTGCTTCGGTCACAGAGAGGATAGAGGTTGGTCTAGGGAGGGAAACAGCGAAGAAACTTGAGATCAGGTTGAGGATGTGTTTTTGGGTGTAAGAGTTCAAGATTTCCGTCGTGAAGTCGACTGGAAATCTCCAAGGCTAGAACGTATTCTGATTCTCAGGTGTTTTCTCTGAGGCTCTTGGTTGTTTTTGTGTGTTCTGAATGTTTCTGATGTTCTGCCTTGGAAAATAGAGGAAGCCTCTATTTATAGTTTGAACTCACCCTGATCTCTCGACAGAGAAGGTGGAAGTCGTGAAAGAGTGGAGGAGTGGAGGACATGCATTGGTTTCCGTAACTGCCTGAGTTGTGTGGAACATGCCCACTCGCGCCATCTTCTCGTAACTGCCCACTATCTCCATCAGTTTCTTTCAACTGCCGTAGACCGCCAGACCAATACCCCTAAAGTTATCCCCCCGTGTGATGTTTTGATATCTCGAACGAGTGATACGCGGATACTGCGTAGTTGAGTTGAGTAGAGTAGGTTTGTACGACTGATTGTTGTGACCAACATGATGTAGTGTCTCCTGGACACAAGTATAGGAGTGGCCTTGGTCTTTGGCCAAGGCCATAAGTGCTTGATGGCGCTTTGGCGCTAGTTAAGGTGGCGCCATGGCTCATGGCGCCACGGCCTTGGTCTTTGGCCAAGGCCTAATGCGTCTTTGACACTAGTTATGGTGGCGCCATAGCTCATGGCGCCATGGCCTTGGCCTTTGGCCAAGGCAAAATTGAAACGCGTCTTTGGCGTTAGTTATGGTGGCGCCATGGCTCATGGCGCCACGGCCTTGGCCAGCTCAAAACGCGTCTTTGGCGCTGGTTATGGTGGCACCATGACTCATGGCGCCACGGCCTTGGCCTTTGGCCAAGGCCAGTTTAAATTGCGTTGGCTGTGGGGGCACCATGGCTCATGGCGCCACAGCCTTGGCCTTTGGCCAAGGCTTATCTTGTTGTGGCGCCATGGATCATGGCGCCACGGCCTTCGCCTTTGGCCAAGGCTTATCTTGTTGTGGCGCCATGGGGTATGGCGCCACGGCCTTGGCCTATGGCCAAGGCCAGCCTATTTGCGGCCATGCTCTTTGTAGGTTTGTGGCGTTTTACGCCATGGCCTTGGCTTCTTGGCCAATGCTGATTTTTGTGAATCCATGGTGGCTCATGGTTTGTGGTGCCATGCTATGTGGCGTTTATGGCTTTGGCGTCTGGCCAAGGTCGACTTTGGGGCAGCCTGTGCCTTAGTCGCGATGTGAGTGCCTATGCTCCAACACATCTGAGGTCATGGCATGTTTATCCATGGTATGCTAGACCTTCCTGAATTTAGGATTAGGTCTGCTTAGGCCTATTTAGGCTGGTGTATGCTTCTCAGGGAGCTCTGGACCGGCCTGGAGCTTTAATATTCCTGAGGTTTGCACCGAGACTCGTATGTTGAGTCGTATTTAAGAGGAAATCCATGAGGATACGTCTCTGTTGATTCTTCACCGTGTACCATCAAGCGAGGTCTGGCTCTGAGCTGATCAATGGGTTTAATATGTTGGTGAGATCATTAGTACTGCTCTATGATATTACCCTCCCCACTGGAGTTATAAGAGAGAGCTCATAGAGAGTTTGTTCGGCTCATGGAATGAGTTTCATTCTGAGCTATAGAGATGAGCCTGAATAGGCGACTGCCTTTACTAAGACATGGTTTCGAGAGTGTTTTGACAATCTTGTCCCTCTCTCATTTTTCACCATCTACAGGGGGAGATTGTTAGGACATTGTCCGGTCAAACCCACTAGCGTTGGTAAGTCAAGCTAGTTGTCAGTTTTAGGTGTCAAAACTCAATTCTTGATTTAGCCTACTAGAGTTTAGATTTCGGAATTGGGATATAGACAAAGTAGTAGAGACCTTGAAGACGAAGACTGTGAAGACAAAGAAGACATCAATTATTCTTCATCGACAAAAGGTTAGTAGGAGTTATGACTTTATGGAAATTCTTCTATTCTACCTTCTCAATTCTTTCGAAATATAGTCGACTACTTTAGTGGTGATCATAGCGATTGAGATCGTATTCTTGTCTAACATGGCCTTGTGTCATGACTAGTATTTGTTCCCACAAATGCTATGAGTACAAGAATGAATGAGATAGATTCAATACCATTTGTCCATTGCAATGGTTTGCTCGCAAATCATTAGTTGGATATGGGTGAATCTAAAGGAGTACTCTTGAGCAAGAGTCCATGGATTACAGCTGAGGGCGTACACACGTCTAAGTCCTGGCTAAGCCCAGAACTTCCAGCGGAATCCAAGTTTAGCCAAATCTGAATGGCGGACGGTTCACGAACCGGTACGCAAACCAGAAACTCGGATATCTACTGAGTTCCAAAGTGACTGAACATTTCGCGAACCTACACGAACCTAGGTTTCGGTTACTTTGACTGGTATTCAGATCAAGTGAATATTCTTTCAGAAATTCACTTGGGTTAAACTCTAAACTCCTTTATCTCTTAGGTGGACTTGTATATCACATAATATCTTTTGTGGTCCATCTAACGATCCTCAATGAGTCAATAAGATAAAGATTATCTCAGGTCTGTTGGATTCTATCTTGAAGTGTTTTTGAGCTAACAAAACACTTGGCAGATAAACTTAAAAAGAATTCCAATTGAGATTAATCTCTATTACTTGGTTGGCAAGTTTAGGGTTTCCTTGACTTGTGGGACAAGTAATTGATTGCTTTATTCCAAAGCAACCTATCTTATTGAGTGCTATAAATAGAGGTGTCTATGGACAAATACCGCAAGCATCAAGCATACGTGAAGGTCCTTAGGGAAGTGATCGTAAACTCTTTTCACTTCGGTGAATGCTTGTTGTGGTATAGTCATCCTCTATAGGTTGTAGCTCCTCTGGGAACTCCCTACGACTATAAAAGACTTCTCTTGAGAGTTGGGAAGCACAGGTAGGAAATTGAAACCTTATTTGGTTGAAATCGGATTAACCTGTAACCTTGGTAACCTGATCACGTTCTTGTCTATTCCATAGTCCGTCTCTTCTGCTATACGGCTATTCAAGAACTGATACGTTACACACAGGGTTGAAAGGTAGCAACGCACGACTGCACTCGGTGTTGTAAGACCTAGTTAGCTCCGGTTGTACAAGTTTCTTAACTGATTCTTCGTGTACAACTGAGGTAGAGACAAATTGGGCATAGCTTACTCGGTTTGCTTGTCAGCCCTGATTTGTGAAGTAGATTTCCGTATGACCTGGATTTCACAATCCGAAGGAAGTCAACTTGTGTGTGGTAAACTGATAGAGGACAGTTAGACCATACGTCAACAATTAGGTTGCAAAGCCAGTATTGCTGACACAAGCCTTTGACATCGGTCAAAGCAACTCCTAGGCCTGTAAAGGACGTCAGTTGGGGGAATCAAGTGCGTGACGATCTGTGGGGGATCTAGAGACGTAAGGAGTGCGACAGTAGCCAATTCGCTTGGAGGGCTTGAGTTGGTCTCTGCTACATCCCAGACCGAATAGTAGGCTAGCGTTTGTAGTCAGTTTATACTGGGCGGAGTTCAATCTGGACGAGGTCCCGAGGTTTTTCTGCAAGGCAGTTTCCTCGTTAAAAAAACGTTCTGGTGTCTTGTGTGCTTTTCCTTTCCGCAATTATATAAACTCTGACATATAATTAAAAGCAAACACAAGAAGTACGTTATCCATAACCGTAGAGTTTACTCCAAATATTCGTCTTTGTAGAGTTGATCCCTAGATCACAACTCCGGTTATCTAGGTTTGGATATTGATTTTTGAGATCGTCCAAACCTAACCATAAGACTCACGAGCCCAAACGAAAAGTTGGTCGTGTTTCGGTACCCGTCATTTTTCAATATCCATGTAACATATCTCTTTTGTGGTGGTAGGTGTCCTCGTGTTGGACCTACAGTCAAGCAGAGTGTCACTTTTATAACTTCCTGAACAACTTACTCAGTATACGATGGCTTTGGCCTTTGTTTCAAAAATAATAATATTGAGAAATACTTCCTTCCTTCCCCTTTGGTCATTGTTCCAGTAGAAACGCTTAGGTTGTTCTCTATGGAGGTGAGAGAAATCATCCCAACAGGGTTTCCCCAGTGCCCCTCCCGGACGCCTGGTTGCTATGGAGGCACCACTGGAGCGAGGAAAGCTATCTCGCTCAGCGAGGAAAGCTATATCGCTCAGGTGAAGCGATATAGAGTATATCGCTTGACCGGTTAAAGGAAGTCAAAATCAAAATCTACCAAAAATGAAAAACCAAAGCGATATACTCTATATCTCTAGGTTTCTCTTCTTCCCCTCTCTGCGGCATCGGAGCTCTGCTCCTCTCTTTTTTCGAGTTAGAGTTTATGACACATTAGTCTAAATCAGAATTACCTCTCGATTTTGTTTGGTATTGATTTTGTTGATTCGAATCCTCAACGTCTGCCATTGACAGGTTGCTGGAGATAATGTTATGTATGTTCCTCCACCAGCACCATCTACACCTGCGACTGTGATTGGCTGGGTAT
>JAJJMA010230921.1:0-23005 GCA_023529015.1 Papaver nudicaule
CGGATCTAATCAGCGGTAATCACTAACAACAGAAGGACGCTGAGAGAGTATATGGAACAGCGGTATACACAAGAGCTTTTATCAGCGGTAAAGCCTCGACAAAAGCTGAGCAAGTTAGTTGAGCATTTAGTGTTGGGCAGAACGGTCGGATTGGCAGAGTTGAAAGATTGACTCGGTGGAATCTGAGTCATTGATCTTATCCTACACAAGGGAATGGCGCTGAAGCTATAAAGAGAAGGCGCTGAGTTATTGAAGAAGTATAGCGGTAAGGCGGTGAAGAACAGGACAAATAGTGTCAGAATGGTTTGTACTTATTAGCTGTATTCCATTACTTGTAAACGCCTATATAAGGCCATGTACGCCCTCAGTGGAAGAGGTTGGAAAAGTGATTGCTAGGGTTTGGCTAGTAGAGAGGAAGCAAGTCCTGACTCTCTGTTACCCAAATTATTGGTGAGATCTTGATATGCTGTAGAGAGAGATCCATAGCAAGGTGAGATGCTTGGATTCAATCAATAATAATACATATTTGAGTGTCATGATTAATTCAACTGTTCTGTGTTGCTTGTTATTTCTTATGGGTGTTGTCTCCTGTTCACGTTTAAGTACTGATTTTATGTCGAAAGTTATTTATTCTAAGTGTGTGTGTGTTATCATGTTTATGGTCTTGATTAGGGGTGTATTGGTAAAATCTTCACTATGGGGATTTTACCAACTACATTTTGGCGCTAGAAGAGGTCTGAACCTGTGATTTTCAAAAATTTTTTTCTTGTTTTCATGATTCTTAGGCTATTTTGGTGTGGTATTTGAAGTTTTTAAAGTATTGGTTGCGCTGTTGTGTTAAGATAGAGGCTTAGACTTTCCATTTATGGAACTTGTGTTTATTTTTGTTCAAGGAGGCTGAACCTTAAAAGGCCTGGGTGATTAGGAAATATTGAATGTTTTTAACATGGTTAATGGCGTCTTAACAGCACTTGTGTTGCTGGTGGTTTTGTCGACCATAAATTTATGCTTCTAAGTTTCGTATGCTGCTGTATTTTAAGTTATAAGTATGTTTACGGTCCTTAAAGAGATTAAAGCTTAAAAAGCTCTTGTGTTAGGAATTATAGAATGCGTTGAGTATGATTAATGACGTTTTAACAGCACTCATATTGCTGGTGGTTTCTAACCATACATATGTTTGTAAAGTTATAAGAGTTTTCCATTTATCAGCACTTAGGATACTGTCGCTGTCAAATCCGTATAAACTATGAGAAAATCTTTTATTGCGGTGTGTTAGATGTCATTAGTATATCCTCAGATGTGTAGGAGCACGTAATATGGAGTTCTTGTGAAAATCTTTGAAAACTTTTTACATGATAAGTTCATATATGTCATTAGAAATTTAGGATGAAGGTGGATTGTTATGCCAAACATGATTCTTAGCAGATTTATTTTAGTTAGAAATCATAGTGTCATTTTGGACTCTAAGGTGTTATGAAAAGTTATTAACAGAATCTTCATGCCGTACAGATTTTGATCTTTGTTATGAGTAGGGTTATTAAACTTTGGTGTTTTTAGGGTTTCAATGAGTTTTCAAAATTTAGGGTTTCTTCCAACTGCCGACAAGACTAGGCCATGCTCTGCAAATGTTGTTGCTGCTGTTCTGTACTATTTTGTTTGTTTCCTACTTTGTCAGAAACTGTTCAACCGCCTCCACTAACGAATTTGGCATTTGCTAACAGTCAAGCTAGCTTAATACTGTCAGGAAGTGCTTTTGTTGTTTTCTACACAGGATACTAAAATGGCGACTAAGCGGAAAGGAGGTTTAGCGTCAACAAGTAGAGCTTCGAAACTCCCTACACCCGTTGAGTCTGTTCCCCTTCCTAATCGACACAACTTGAGAAGTTCAGCGGTACCACCGTTGGGTTTTGCACATGATTTCTTCTTGAATGGCAATGCTAGTCAGCGGTCAACAACACCACAGCAGGTGATTCATCAACAGCAATCAACAACACCACAGCAGGTGATTCATCAACAGCAATCAACAACACCACAGCTAGTGAGTCAGCAACAACAGTCAATGGCGCCGACACCAGAACAACAACAGACAGCAACAATGCAATCAGCAATACTTTCACAGCAGACAGCAGCAACACAGTCAGCGGTACCTCAACAGCAGACAGAGACTTTGGGTCCTGTTCTGATACAAGACATAACACATTTGGATGGAATACCAGAAGAGGAGGAGGAAGAAGAAGTACCAGCGCAAAGTAAAGGAAAAGCAGTGGATGACGGCATCATCAAAGAAGCAGCGATTCCCGGTGAAACATCTCATGCAGTGGAAGGACTATCAAGAGTAGTAAGCGGTAATCTCAACTCTAATGGGCTACCCTTGAGGGCAGCCGGTAATACGTCAAAGGAGATAGGAGGTAGCAGTAGAATGATGACCGCTGTTGGAGCATCAAGGACAGCGCCAATAACAGTGTCGGAAGGAAAGTCCGCTAATAACACTGAAGAATTGTTAAAGAAATTTTTTGAACAGAGCACTATAAATCAAGCTCAGATGCAGTTGCAAATGCAAAGACAGATGGACATTATCCTTCAGAGCAACTTACAATTGGCAGAACAGCATAGGCAACTAATGGAAAGTCGAAGCAGGAGCCGCTCAACTCATACAGTACACAAACATCAAAAGAACAGATTTGCAAGACCAGAGGTGGAAGCATCTACAGCGAAAAAGGAAGAAGGAAGTAAGAAGACTGGGAAATCTAATCACGGTGAAGAAAGTTACGCTGACTCGGGCAAGATGGAAGATATACAAGAGTACATCTCAAGAAGATTCCGCCGTATGGAGAAAAAGATGGAAGAAGCCGCCGGTCAGACAAAAGACGATAAATTAAAAAAGGCAATCTCAGAAGCAAAGAAGACGCCATTTGTAGATGAAATCACATATGGATATGTATCCAAGAGATTTAGTATGCCAACTTTTTCATCAATCTTCGACGGTACAGGAGACCCATCATTACACTTGCAAAGCTACAGAAGAGATTTACAAGCTTGGATTGGTTCAGATCCAATAATGTGCATGTCGTTTGCTGCTGCTCTCAAGGATGAAGCTTTGGCCTGGTTTGGCAGTCTGAAAGAAAAGTCAATCGAGAAATACGCACAATTGGAAGAGAAATTTATTGCAAATTACATTCAAAACAAGAGACTGCGCCCAGGGGCAGAGAAGTTGTTTAACAACAGGAAAAGACCTATGGAAACGTGTAGAAGTTACATCATGAGGTGGAGAAGATTGTGTAGTGAAGTGGGGACGGCGGTATCTGACAAAGAAAAGATGAATGCATTTATCAGCGGTATGGAGACAACGGATCAGATGTTTCAGTCTTTATATTGGACTCCAGTGGCAGATATAGGAGAGTTAAGGGCAAGGCAGAATGAATGGTTGGTATATGAAGAAATGCGAGAAGAAGAAGAACGCCAGAAGAAAGAAAGCGCAAAGCATGCTCACTCTATCAACAATTTGTCGCCAGAAGAACAAGAAGAAACAAGAAAGGAATGGATTAGAATGGAACACAAAAAATTGGAAGCAGAAGCAGCTAAGGCATCAGCGGCAGTCGTCCCATATCAGCAGCCACAAGAAAGACAGCAGCATCAACAGAATGGCAGCCAACAGTGGAATCAAGGAAAAAGAGACACTTATGCTGGAAGAGATGATCAAGATAATAGAGGAAGATATGCTAACAATGATAGAAGAAATTATGGCGACAATAGAGGAGGATATGATAATCGGAGACAGGGGAATAATGATAGAAGATTCAATAACGACAATCGAAGATTTGGTGATAGAAAGCCAGGATACCCAGATTTTCAAGACGTCACGCTACCAAAATTACGTGTCACGTATACTGATGCTTTTGGGCAGATAGAGAGTTCAGCATCAAGGAATGAAATCCGCTATCCTTTTAACAGAGGCAATCCTGCCAACCCTATTTCCAATACCAGCCAATACTGCCAGTATCATCAGTTCCATGGTCATTCAACTGAAAACTGCACAGGAGTTCAAAGAGAAGTACATCGATTCATTCGTATGGGAAGATTTCAAGATTTCTTAGAGTTACCGCCAGCGCCACCATTGGAGGTTCAGCAAGTTCAACCAGTACAGCCAAAGCCTGAAGTATTTGAAGTAGAGGTTCAGCGTGATTTGAAAGAGTTGAACTGTTTCTCAATTGTGCATTCGACAATTAGTAGAGATGAATTTCATAATAATGTAATGTCAAGAATTCACAAGAGGGACAGCAATGGGAAGGAAATCTTTAGTGTCGCCGTCAAGAGCAGTCCACTGCTAGAATGGATGAAAAAGCCGGTCAGTTTTTCAGCGGTAGAGCTATCACCAGAGGCAAGAAATCACTTGAACCCGTTGGTTCTTACTATTCAAATAGGAAAATTCAAAGTGCCAAGAGTGTTGGTTGACCCAGGAAGCTCTGTTGATATTCTCTTTAACTCAGCGTACCAGGCTATGGATTCTAAAGAAGAGCCAGTAGAGGCATTAGTTCCTTCGTCATATAGTATTTATGGATTTAATGGGATAGCATCCAAGCCCAAAGGAGAAGTGAAGATGAAGGTTGTTACGACCAAAACGTTGATTATGGATACTACTTTCTGTGTTGTGGAGGTAGACTCGCCGTACGCAGCAATTCTCGGCAGACCATGGTTACACAGCATCAAGGGAGTACCTTCTACTTATCACCAGCGGTTGCGATTTCCAACACCAGAAGGGGTAGCTGAATACATTGGCGACTCATCAACAGCAAAAGCATGCAATGAAGTAGACGTAAAGATGCGTGAAACCCGAAAGGCAAAGATAATTGAGAAGAAGAAGCAGACAAAAGAGGCAACCAAGACTAAAGAAATAGCTGAGCTAGTCGCCGACCCCAATAAATATATTCTTTCTGTAAAGGAGGGTGATTCAGCGGTAGGTCCTTCATCGGCGCCCTTATAGCAATTAAAGGAACCTTCTCCTATGGGTGAGCCAGATTTGCACTTCACGGCGGTAGAACCTACAAGAGAGATCAACATAGGTGAAGAAGATGCTCCTAAGATAGTAAAAATTGGTACTTTATTAAATGAAGAAGAATCTCGGCAACTAGAGGCCTTGCTAAGAGAATATGTGGATGTCTTTGCTTGGGGCATGAATGAGATGCCAGGTATTGATCCAGAAACGGCATGCCACAGGTTGGATATAGACCCAAGGATTAGGCCATTCAAACAGCGTCCAAGGAAGTTGGCACCAGCGTACAAGGAAGCAGTGGAGGCTGAGATTGACAAGATGAAGGCGTCAGGAATCATTCGACCGGTGCAATATCCAGAGTGGATAGCTAATATGGTGGTTGTTCCTAAGAAGAATAAAGGGGTGAGAATTTGTATTGATTTCAGTGACCTGAATAGGGCATGTCCCAAAAACAGCTTTCCATTACCAAGCATATATCAGACTGTTGACGCTACCTCTGGGCATGAGTTGCTGTCTTTTATGGATGGTTATTCTGGATACAATCAGATACCGTTGGCCGAAGAAGATCAGCGTCATACAGCCTTTTTCTCAACCAAGGGTTTATTTTGCTACACAAGAATGCCGTTTGGTCTCAAGAATGCTGGCGCTACATACCAAAAGATGGCTCAAGATATGTTTGAAAAGTGGATAGGCAAAACCATGGAAGTATACGTTGATGATATGTTGGTCAAGAGCAAGAAAAAGAAGGATCATGTACAAGACTTAAAAGAAATATTTGATCACATGAGAATAACTAAGTTGAAAATCAATCCAGCAAAGTGTGTATTCGGCGTCACATCTGGAAAGTTTTTGGGTTATGTTGTTACAAAAAAAGGAGTAGAGGCAGACCAGGCCAAAGTCAAAGCTGTTTTGGAAATGCCCTCGCCGGTAACTCTGAAGGACGTTATGCGCTTAAATGGTGTACTGGCATCTCTTAACAGATTTATATCTCGATTCTCTGACAAGTGCAAGTTATTTTTCCAAATGCTGAAGAAAGGAGAAAAGTTCAACTGGACAAAGGACCATGAGGAGGCTTTCCAAGGAATAAAGAAATATTTAGCTACCTTGCCAGCCATTCAACCGCCGGAACATGGAGAAGAATTAAGAGTCTACTTGGCGGCCACATCATCAGCGGTCAGTGCAGTCTTAGTGCGGACAAAAGGAGGCGAAACACCAATTTATTATATTAGTCGAACTCTGCAGCCCGCTGAGAAGAATTATACTAAGATAGAGCAGCTAATACTAGCTTTGGTTTTCGCCACTAGCAGACTTCGCCCATATTTTCATGCTCATCCTATAACAGTGCTCACCAAAACTCCTATTGAAGCCATTCTTCATAGTTCTCAAAGAGCAGGGCGCATCGCAAAATGGAATGCTCAGATAGATCAGTTTGGCGTCAAATATGAAATAAGAACAGCTCAAAGGTCACAAGTTATTGTTGATTTCCTAGCGGACTTTCCCATTGAAGAAGAAGAAGAGGAAACTGAAGATATTCCATTTATGGAGAAGGAAGATCCAGATGAAGGAGTCCCAGACTTGCTGAAAAGAGATCCAAACCAGTGGGAAGTATATGTTGACGGCTCAGCTAATAAAGAAGGCAAAGGAATTGGCATAGTTTTTATCTCTCCAAAAGGCTCAAGGATAGTCCACTCATTCAGATTAGAGTTCCCAGCTACAAACAATGAGGCAGAATATGAAGCGGTGATACACGCCATGAGACTCATAATCGAAATGGACATCAGCAACATTCGTTTGACTAGTGATTCTCAGCTTGTCATTCGACAGATCTTAGGCAGATATGAAGCACATGATAGCTCGCTGAAGCAATATTTACAGGTGGCAAGAGAATACGCTAACAAGATTACTGGCCTTGAGTTTAGACACATATGCAGAAATGACAACAGACATGCTGATGCACTAGCATTTATCTCTTCAATGATGGCGGATCCAGAGGTGCTGGCAATAGCTATTGAAAGGTTAAAGATGTCATCAATAGAAGGAAGAAGACAGCAGGAGGTCTTGGCGGTAGATATTGAAGAATCAGCGGAAACAGATTGGAGAGTTCCTATAAGATACTACTTGGAGCATCTCACCACTCCTGGAAACAAACTTCTAGCGCACAAGGTTATCAGCAGGTCAAGAAATTATGAGCTAAGAGACGGCGTCCTATACAGAAGATCATTTGCTGGGCCACTATTACGATGCGTATCAAGAGAGGAAGGAAAGAAGCTGTTAAAGGAAATTCACGAAGGAGATTGTGGAAATCACAGCGGACAAAGAGCGCTGGCTCTAAAAGTAAAGATGCAAGGGTATTACTGGCCTTGGATGAATGGTGATTCTGCTGAATATGCTAAGCGGTGTAGGAATTGCCAGCTATATGCAAACAAAATAAAAGCGCCGGCAGTCTCGTTAAATTCAGTTTTAAGCCCTTGGCCCTTTGCCAAGTGGGGGATTGACATCATCGGACCGCTAACACCAGGGTCGGGACAGCGCAAATATATTATTGTGGCAACAGATTATTTTACAAAATGGTGTGAAGCTAAGGCAATCAGACAAAGAACAGGAAAAGAAGTATTCACATTCATATGGGAAAACATATTCTGTCGTTTTGGTGTCCCAGCGGAAATTTGCACTGACAATGGGAAAGAACTGGTTGGCGAAAACATTGAAAACTTATTGGCAACATATGGCGTCAAACTAGGAAAGTCCACTCCTATCTATCCTCAAAGCAATGGGCAGGCGGAAGCCACCAACAAAACAATAGGAATGGGGTTAAAAAGGCGAGTTGAAGGGCACAAGAAGGCATGGTGTGAGCATCTCCACAACGTCTTATGGTCTTACAGAACTACAATCAGAGAAGCTACTGGGGCATCTCCTTTCTTACTCACATTTGGGGCTGAGGCAGTACTCCCATCAGAAGTCATGTTGCCAACGGCAAAACACGAAGCCTGGGAGAAGAACCTCAACACAGATTTAATCTTGGCAAAATTAGATGACTTGGAAGAACAGCGGCTTATTGCTTTGACTCATATGGAGAATTACCACCGCCGTCTAGCCAGAGAATACAACAAGCGTGTAGTAAAGAGAGATTACCAGCCTGGCGACCTTGTGTTAAGAGAGATACCGCCGTATCAGAAGAAGAAAGGATGTAAGAAGCTGGAACCTAATTGGGAAGGCCCTTACGTCGTCAAGCGTGTAGCGGGTAGTGGAGCTTATGTGTTAGTTGATGAGCATGGAAAAGAACTTGAGCATCCATGGAATGCCAAGTTTATCAAAAGATTCTATCCATAAGGATACATGTAAAAATCCGAAGTCTTGGGCGGGCATAATACCCAAGAGGTCTTATTAGCTTTTGTAATCTGCAGTGAATAAGATCCGGGGATGTAGGTTTGCTTTATGCGCTGAACCCCGTTAACAAATTATTGTGTCATTACTTTTTACATATGGCGACAAATACGCTGAGGCAAATTTGCCAAATTAAAAACTCTACAAGGCTTACATAGCCATACGCTGAGGCAAATTTGCCAAATTAAAAACTCTACAAGGCTTATATAGCCATACGCTGAGGCAAATCCGCCAAATAAAATCCTGCAAGGTTAAATAAATATCCGCTGAGGCAAAACTGTCACGAAAGTCTTAAGCCGGTGTATACGAAGAATTTTAGATGTCTGACTAAGAGTAGTTCTGGCTAACTGTGGCATTAAAATTCCTGACGCGTTACTTGTTGATCTGTAAGTGATGGCAGAAAAATATAAAACTCCATGAGAACTCCCAGAGGGACGGCTCATGGTTAACCAACCACTTATATTAGATCGCCGACGGGCACAAGTAACAATGTATAGCGAAAATGGGGGCGTGGTGGCCAGAATGAATGCTGTCAGTTCATCACTAAACAAAATGGATTCGATTACACCGGTGAAAACAAATACAAAGATCTATATATATATAACGGAATGCAAAGGTAGACAAATGTCTACTAGAATCCTTTAACAAAAAGTGAGAAATACATCCGTATCTCATGGTTGACAAAATAAACTAGCTATTCAAATTACATTTGATGGCTAAAAGATGAAAATATTAACCTAGATTTGCACTCTGGAAGATTTCAAGGGTTGTCAGCAACCATATTTGGATCCTTAGTAGAAGTGTCTCTGTTTTCTTCTTCAGCATCAGTGGAAGCTCCACCCTTTTCTTGGTTTGGATCATTAGCGTCTTGACGCTGACATTCAGGAGTATCTTGTGCATTGCCAACACTAGGATCTTTGCCGCCATCGTGATGAGATCCTTGGCCTATTGGCTGCAAATCTCTGTCACCATTGGCATTCTCTTCTTCACCAGCTTGTTCTTCTTCACCAATCCCTTCTTCTTCAACTTCCCTTTCATCATTTGAATCGCTGTGTATGCGAATGGCATTTTCAGCATCACCTTCATTCTCAGCGTCACCTTCATCATCAGCGACAGGCGGATCGCGACCAGGAGCATAATCCTCTGGAATATCCAAATCATTATCAGGACAGAACTTTGCCAAAAACATTTGGATAGCATAGAAACCGGCCATTCTAACGTCAGAAGCACGTTCCTCTTCCAAAGTCTGAACAGATTTCTTGGTAACACTCAACTGAGATTTCAAGACATCTTGCATACGTTGAAGCTTAGCAGACTTGGATGCTTCATCCTCAAATTTCATCTTGTAATCCTGGAGAGCTTTAATATCATTCTCCAAGTTGGTGATTTTGCCAATGCTTTGCATATAATCAGTCTCAAGCGCTTGCAATTTGTCTCCGCATGCTTGATGATCGTTTACTTGACTCTCCAAATCAGCAATCTTGGCGGTACATCCGCTATGATCCTTCAAAGTGTTAGCCTGCTCCTCTAACTGAGACTCCAATTGCTTGTTCTTCTCTGAAATCAAAGGAAAGGCACAGTGTTAGCGCCGAGGCAATGGCAAATAGCAAATTACATGGAAAAAGAAAATCCTAAAAAGCTACCTTCTAGACCGCTAACATATTCTTGGATACCCTTTTTAGCGATACTTATTTCATCAAGTTTACTAAGAACTTCCTGATCAGAGCAGGGACCAACAGCTTGTTTGATTTTCTGCCTAAGTATCGTATTTTCTTCATTCAGCTCCCTAGCGCGATTCCCATGAATTTGGGCGAAATCCTTATGATGCTGAATCTCAGTTCTGGCGGAGTCCCTCTCAGCGGTACGGCAAACTAATGTAGAAGATAGACGGGAAATGGTGGCCTCCTTTTCCTTTAGTTGGGAAGTTAGCTTCATATGCTCTACAGTCATTTTTTCCTTGCCTTTACGTTCCAATTCTGCTAAGCGGGAGGCATTGTCCAGTTCGCTCTTTTTCCATGCTACATCCGCTTCAGAAGCTTTGAGCAGATGATCAAGATTTATGTTAAGCTCAGTGATATTACGCAATTCTTGGCGATACCACTTAACATCTCGACCCAAACTGACTAACATATTACGCTGTTTGTTGTTAGCACTAATCAACTTACCAATCTCAGTTTCGGCCCGCTGAAGTCGGCTATCAGGGTTTTGTCGGCTACCTTATAAGGGAAAGAGACTAGGCGTTGGGTAAAAGGGAAACAAAATACAAAATCATTGTATGCAAGATAGAAAACGCTTACTAACCTTGGAGTTCATCAACCTTTCTCTTCTGTTGATTGTAATTGGTCCAATGACGATAGCTCTGCTTCTTTTCCTCAGCTAATAGGTGTTTCGCGGAAGCATGGGCTTTATCTACTTCAGCTTTTGCTTGACGCAGATTATCCAGTTCTTGCTTTAGTTGAGCGTTCAATGTGATACCACCTAGATTGCGCTGGAAATCCTATAGAATGCAATAGTAGTAGAGTAAGAAGGGAATTCTAGAATAAAGATAAAGGCGAAGCTGAGGCAGTAATGTTTACCATGACAGCAATACAGAACTGTTCATAAGGAGTGAGATGGGAAACGGCGGTAGTAAGACCAGCGGGTTTCAGCGCTAACCCAGGTTCGCTCAGTTTGCTCATTGACTCCAGATAAAGAGTATTAGAACCTCCCTCATCTTGAGATAGCAATTTACCAAAGAGTTCCACTAACTTGTTTGGCGGCAATGGAGTCTCCGCGGAAGTACTGCCAGCAAAATGACCAGGTGGAATGTTAAGTGAGAGAAGCTGATGAAGAGCTGGGGCAATATTGTTGGTAGCTGAGGCAGAGGCAGATCCAATCAGATTAGTTGACTGCTCAGGAGCATGTGTCTCAATAGTGTTCTCATCAGCCATATCCACATTCATGTCAGCGGTACCCTGCTCTGTGGGAGCAGTATTAGAAGTAGTAGTTGGTGGAGTTGTAGGAGTTTCTTCAAACACTTCATTAGCATGATGCTCGTTAGCAGACTTCATAGATTGATCTTCGGAAACAAGATCATCGACGGTAGCAGGATTGATGGGCTGACCACCACCCTTGGAAGCACGAGATTTTTTGACTTTCGGCATTTTATCATTCTCAGAAGATTTATTGTCCTTTTTCTCGGCGGTTTCACCACCCTTGTTTTTGGAAGATTCATCCTTTTTCGTTGAAGACCCGCTGTCTTTCCTTTTGAGAGGAGCGCCATCTTTCTTTGCAGTGTCGACAGTTTTGACAGTGGCGTTCTTTTTAGATTCATCAGCGGTAGATTTAACGCTGTTATTTTTCTTAGAAACAGCGGTAGACACCCCAGGAAGTTTACCAAGAAGGCCTTTAACACGATCTGCCGCATTAACAGGTTTTTGTGGCTTGGACTTCTTCTTAGATGGCTGTGGAAAGGAAAGTCATCGTCAGCAGTTTAGCTAACAAACAGAGGCAAATATATACATATATTTCAAAAACAAGAACAGAGTGTTTGTTACCTCAACAGCGTCTCCTTCCTTTCCTTTCCTTTTTGTGCCTTGCTTTTTCTTAGTAGGCGGTTTGCAGAACTCGGGTTTCTTAACCCACTTCTTCTTTTCACCAACAACAAATTTTCCATTTTCCTTGAGATATTGGTCCTCCTCATCCCAGCGGACGGACCAAAAATCATGAGTGGCCAAGTCAGAATGCTCCGGGAGAAACGCTTCACGAGGAATAGTCTTGTTTTCATCTACAAAACCTTTGAGCCAAGGACCTTCAACTTGGCAAGGAATATCGCCCCAGCGGTTCTCGGATTTATGGCGGACGGTGGGTTTCGCAGTGGTAGAAGTTTCCCTGTCAACGTCCCTTAAGAATTTCTTGGGGTTGTTTGAACCTCTTCTTGACTCAATACGATATAGCCAAGGTTCGCCGGCCCTAGAGCTAGGCTTCACGTGATATTGGTCAATAAAGTTTTCAACGGTATATAGCTCCTTGTCAGTGAAGGCGGGATTCCTAGTAACATTAGGATAGAGCGTGTAGCCGTTACTGCGGGCAACCCACTCATAGAGAATGCGAATAGAATTACCAGACAGTTGAGCAGGATGCTTGTTCACACGCTTCAGCAGACGAAGAAGAAGAGGATTGGCAGGATCATAGAGGGGGAATTGGTATCCGGCTCTAATCTGGCCCATCGATATGATCAAATGTTTTTCATCTTGACCATCTTGGCGGATATGATCTAGGAGGAGTTTCTCAGAGCACATAGTGATGCCGGGAAGAGGAAGAATATTAAGCGCTGAAGTAATTCTATGATCTTTGGAGCAGTATTTCGCCCACTCGTCACCCCAAGACGGCATATCGCCCACATCAGAAGCTTCCTCATCTTCAGATTCTTGAGAATGCGAAGATGACTCGGCGTCCTCGTTGTTAGACCCTTGGTGCTGAAGTTCTTTTTCTTGGTCATAAGAAGAATCTGTGGAAGCCATCGGACGGACGGAAAAAAAATGAAGTTAGGTCGGAAAGAAGGAGTTGCAGAGGTGAAATTCTACCGGAGTATGAAAAAAGTGGATGAAAGTTAAATCTGAAGGGAAAATATTGTAGGGCAGTAGCCAAAAAGTGGTTTTACACCAAAAAGAAGTTGAAAAAGGGGCGGAAAGAGGATGTTTTCGGCTGAACTGCGACGGTTTGTGGTGGTTAGGGTTTTTGGCTTAGGGTTTTCAGAGAAGAAGGAAGGCAGAGAAGGTTAGGAGGAAAATGAAGAAGAAAGAGAAGAAAGGAGATATTTATAGGTGGAAGATCTCAACCGGCTAGGAAGGTAACAGGTCGTAAAGCAGCTCAGATATATACGGCATGCAGTTACACGTGGAGAAGAGGGCTGACAGAGGAAGTACGCTGGCATTTTCGGCGGACAAGAGATTTACATCTTCAGCGACTAAAGTCTTTTAAGATGAAAGAGGCAAAATGTAGGGGAAGAAAATGCCATACGCCAATTAGTAGGAACCAAAGGAAGGATTTATATCCAGAAGGGCATTCATAAAAGAAGAAGTATAGTGACAGCGGATCTAATCAGCGGTAATCACTAACAACAGAAGGACGCTGAGAGAGTATATGGAACAGCGGTATACACAAGAGCTTTTATCAGCGGTAAAGCCTCGACAAAAGCTGAGCAAGTTAGTTGAGCATTTAGTGTTGGGCAGAACGGTCGGATTGGCAGAGTTGAAAGATTGACTCGGTGGAATCTGAGTCATTGATCTTATCCTACACAAGGGAATGGCGCTGAAGCTATAAAGAGAAGGCGCTGAGTTATTGAAGAAGTATAGCGGTAAGGCGGTGAAGAACAGGACAAATAGTGTCAGAATGGTTTGTACTTATTAGCTGTATTCCATTACTTGTAAACGCCTATATAAGGCCATGTACGCCCTCAGTGGAAGAGGTTGGAAAAGTGATTGCTAGGGTTTGGCTAGTAGAGAGGAAGCAAGTCCTGACTCTCTGTTACCCAAATTATTGGTGAGATCTTGATATGCTGTAGAGAGAGATCCATAGCAAGGTGAGATGCTTGGATTCAATCAATAATAATACATATTTGAGTGTCATGATTAATTCAACTGTTCTGTGTTGCTTGTTATTTCTTATGGGTGTTGTCTCCTGTTCACGTTTAAGTACTGATTTTATGTCGAAAGTTATTTATTCTAAGTGTGTGTGTGTTATCATGTTTATGGTCTTGATTAGGGGTGTATTGGTAAAATCTTCACTATGGGGATTTTACCAACTACATTTTGGCGCTAGAAGAGGTCTGAACCTGTGATTTTCAAAAATTTTTTTCTTGTTTTCATGATTCTTAGGCTATTTTGGTGTGGTATTTGAAGTTTTTAAAGTATTGGTTGCGCTGTTGTGTTAAGATAGAGGCTTAGACTTTCCATTTATGGAACTTGTGTTTATTTTTGTTCAAGGAGGCTGAACCTTAAAAGGCCTGGGTGATTAGGAAATATTGAATGTTTTTAACATGGTTAATGGCGTCTTAACAGCACTTGTGTTGCTGGTGGTTTTGTCGACCATAAATTTATGCTTCTAAGTTTCGTATGCTGCTGTATTTTAAGTTATAAGTATGTTTACGGTCCTTAAAGAGATTAAAGCTTAAAAAGCTCTTGTGTTAGGAATTATAGAATGCGTTGAGTATGATTAATGACGTTTTAACAGCACTCATATTGCTGGTGGTTTCTAACCATACATATGTTTGTAAAGTTATAAGAGTTTTCCATTTATCAGCACTTAGGATACTGTCGCTGTCAAATCCGTATAAACTATGAGAAAATCTTTTATTGCGGTGTGTTAGATGTCATTAGTATATCCTCAGATGTGTAGGAGCACGTAATATGGAGTTCTTGTGAAAATCTTTGAAAACTTTTTACATGATAAGTTCATATATGTCATTAGAAATTTAGGATGAAGGTGGATTGTTATGCCAAACATGATTCTTAGCAGATTTATTTTAGTTAGAAATCATAGTGTCATTTTGGACTCTAAGGTGTTATGAAAAGTTATTAACAGAATCTTCATGCCGTACAGATTTTGATCTTTGTTATGAGTAGGGTTATTAAACTTTGGTGTTTTTAGGGTTTCAATGAGTTTTCAAAATTTAGGGTTTCTTCCAACTGCCGACAAGACTAGGCCATGCTCTGCAAATGTTGTTGCTGCTGTTCTGTACTATTTTGTTTGTTTCCTACTTTGTCAGAAACTGTTCAACCGCCTCCACTAACGAATTTGGCATTTGCTAACAGTCAAGCTAGCTTAATACTGTCAGGAAGTGCTTTTGTTGTTTTCTACACAGGATACTAAAATGGCGACTAAGCGGAAAGGAGGTTTAGCGTCAACAAGTAGAGCTTCGAAACTCCCTACACCCGTTGAGTCTGTTCCCCTTCCTAATCGACACAACTTGAGAAGTTCAGCGGTACCACCGTTGGGTTTTGCACATGATTTCTTCTTGAATGGCAATGCTAGTCAGCGGTCAACAACACCACAGCAGGTGATTCATCAACAGCAATCAACAACACCACAGCAGGTGATTCATCAACAGCAATCAACAACACCACAGCTAGTGAGTCAGCAACAACAGTCAATGGCGCCGACACCAGAACAACAACAGACAGCAACAATGCAATCAGCAATACTTTCACAGCAGACAGCAGCAACACAGTCAGCGGTACCTCAACAGCAGACAGAGACTTTGGGTCCTGTTCTGATACAAGACATAACACATTTGGATGGAATACCAGAAGAGGAGGAGGAAGAAGAAGTACCAGCGCAAAGTAAAGGAAAAGCAGTGGATGACGGCATCATCAAAGAAGCAGCGATTCCCGGTGAAACATCTCATGCAGTGGAAGGACTATCAAGAGTAGTAAGCGGTAATCTCAACTCTAATGGGCTACCCTTGAGGGCAGCCGGTAATACGTCAAAGGAGATAGGAGGTAGCAGTAGAATGATGACCGCTGTTGGAGCATCAAGGACAGCGCCAATAACAGTGTCGGAAGGAAAGTCCGCTAATAACACTGAAGAATTGTTAAAGAAATTTTTTGAACAGAGCACTATAAATCAAGCTCAGATGCAGTTGCAAATGCAAAGACAGATGGACATTATCCTTCAGAGCAACTTACAATTGGCAGAACAGCATAGGCAACTAATGGAAAGTCGAAGCAGGAGCCGCTCAACTCATACAGTACACAAACATCAAAAGAACAGATTTGCAAGACCAGAGGTGGAAGCATCTACAGCGAAAAAGGAAGAAGGAAGTAAGAAGACTGGGAAATCTAATCACGGTGAAGAAAGTTACGCTGACTCGGGCAAGATGGAAGATATACAAGAGTACATCTCAAGAAGATTCCGCCGTATGGAGAAAAAGATGGAAGAAGCCGCCGGTCAGACAAAAGACGATAAATTAAAAAAGGCAATCTCAGAAGCAAAGAAGACGCCATTTGTAGATGAAATCACATATGGATATGTATCCAAGAGATTTAGTATGCCAACTTTTTCATCAATCTTCGACGGTACAGGAGACCCATCATTACACTTGCAAAGCTACAGAAGAGATTTACAAGCTTGGATTGGTTCAGATCCAATAATGTGCATGTCGTTTGCTGCTGCTCTCAAGGATGAAGCTTTGGCCTGGTTTGGCAGTCTGAAAGAAAAGTCAATCGAGAAATACGCACAATTGGAAGAGAAATTTATTGCAAATTACATTCAAAACAAGAGACTGCGCCCAGGGGCAGAGAAGTTGTTTAACAACAGGAAAAGACCTATGGAAACGTGTAGAAGTTACATCATGAGGTGGAGAAGATTGTGTAGTGAAGTGGGGACGGCGGTATCTGACAAAGAAAAGATGAATGCATTTATCAGCGGTATGGAGACAACGGATCAGATGTTTCAGTCTTTATATTGGACTCCAGTGGCAGATATAGGAGAGTTAAGGGCAAGGCAGAATGAATGGTTGGTATATGAAGAAATGCGAGAAGAAGAAGAACGCCAGAAGAAAGAAAGCGCAAAGCATGCTCACTCTATCAACAATTTGTCGCCAGAAGAACAAGAAGAAACAAGAAAGGAATGGATTAGAATGGAACACAAAAAATTGGAAGCAGAAGCAGCTAAGGCATCAGCGGCAGTCGTCCCATATCAGCAGCCACAAGAAAGACAGCAGCATCAACAGAATGGCAGCCAACAGTGGAATCAAGGAAAAAGAGACACTTATGCTGGAAGAGATGATCAAGATAATAGAGGAAGATATGCTAACAATGATAGAAGAAATTATGGCGACAATAGAGGAGGATATGATAATCGGAGACAGGGGAATAATGATAGAAGATTCAATAACGACAATCGAAGATTTGGTGATAGAAAGCCAGGATACCCAGATTTTCAAGACGTCACGCTACCAAAATTACGTGTCACGTATACTGATGCTTTTGGGCAGATAGAGAGTTCAGCATCAAGGAATGAAATCCGCTATCCTTTTAACAGAGGCAATCCTGCCAACCCTATTTCCAATACCAGCCAATACTGCCAGTATCATCAGTTCCATGGTCATTCAACTGAAAACTGCACAGGAGTTCAAAGAGAAGTACATCGATTCATTCGTATGGGAAGATTTCAAGATTTCTTAGAGTTACCGCCAGCGCCACCATTGGAGGTTCAGCAAGTTCAACCAGTACAGCCAAAGCCTGAAGTATTTGAAGTAGAGGTTCAGCGTGATTTGAAAGAGTTGAACTGTTTCTCAATTGTGCATTCGACAATTAGTAGAGATGAATTTCATAATAATGTAATGTCAAGAATTCACAAGAGGGACAGCAATGGGAAGGAAATCTTTAGTGTCGCCGTCAAGAGCAGTCCACTGCTAGAATGGATGAAAAAGCCGGTCAGTTTTTCAGCGGTAGAGCTATCACCAGAGGCAAGAAATCACTTGAACCCGTTGGTTCTTACTATTCAAATAGGAAAATTCAAAGTGCCAAGAGTGTTGGTTGACCCAGGAAGCTCTGTTGATATTCTCTTTAACTCAGCGTACCAGGCTATGGATTCTAAAGAAGAGCCAGTAGAGGCATTAGTTCCTTCGTCATATAGTATTTATGGATTTAATGGGATAGCATCCAAGCCCAAAGGAGAAGTGAAGATGAAGGTTGTTACGACCAAAACGTTGATTATGGATACTACTTTCTGTGTTGTGGAGGTAGACTCGCCGTACGCAGCAATTCTCGGCAGACCATGGTTACACAGCATCAAGGGAGTACCTTCTACTTATCACCAGCGGTTGCGATTTCCAACACCAGAAGGGGTAGCTGAATACATTGGCGACTCATCAACAGCAAAAGCATGCAATGAAGTAGACGTAAAGATGCGTGAAACCCGAAAGGCAAAGATAATTGAGAAGAAGAAGCAGACAAAAGAGGCAACCAAGACTAAAGAAATAGCTGAGCTAGTCGCCGACCCCAATAAATATATTCTTTCTGTAAAGGAGGGTGATTCAGCGGTAGGTCCTTCATCGGCGCCCTTATAGCAATTAAAGGAACCTTCTCCTATGGGTGAGCCAGATTTGCACTTCACGGCGGTAGAACCTACAAGAGAGATCAACATAGGTGAAGAAGATGCTCCTAAGATAGTAAAAATTGGTACTTTATTAAATGAAGAAGAATCTCGGCAACTAGAGGCCTTGCTAAGAGAATATGTGGATGTCTTTGCTTGGGGCATGAATGAGATGCCAGGTATTGATCCAGAAACGGCATGCCACAGGTTGGATATAGACCCAAGGATTAGGCCATTCAAACAGCGTCCAAGGAAGTTGGCACCAGCGTACAAGGAAGCAGTGGAGGCTGAGATTGACAAGATGAAGGCGTCAGGAATCATTCGACCGGTGCAATATCCAGAGTGGATAGCTAATATGGTGGTTGTTCCTAAGAAGAATAAAGGGGTGAGAATTTGTATTGATTTCAGTGACCTGAATAGGGCATGTCCCAAAAACAGCTTTCCATTACCAAGCATATATCAGACTGTTGACGCTACCTCTGGGCATGAGTTGCTGTCTTTTATGGATGGTTATTCTGGATACAATCAGATACCGTTGGCCGAAGAAGATCAGCGTCATACAGCCTTTTTCTCAACCAAGGGTTTATTTTGCTACACAAGAATGCCGTTTGGTCTCAAGAATGCTGGCGCTACATACCAAAAGATGGCTCAAGATATGTTTGAAAAGTGGATAGGCAAAACCATGGAAGTATACGTTGATGATATGTTGGTCAAGAGCAAGAAAAAGAAGGATCATGTACAAGACTTAAAAGAAATATTTGATCACATGAGAATAACTAAGTTGAAAATCAATCCAGCAAAGTGTGTATTCGGCGTCACATCTGGAAAGTTTTTGGGTTATGTTGTTACAAAAAAAGGAGTAGAGGCAGACCAGGCCAAAGTCAAAGCTGTTTTGGAAATGCCCTCGCCGGTAACTCTGAAGGACGTTATGCGCTTAAATGGTGTACTGGCATCTCTTAACAGATTTATATCTCGATTCTCTGACAAGTGCAAGTTATTTTTCCAAATGCTGAAGAAAGGAGAAAAGTTCAACTGGACAAAGGACCATGAGGAGGCTTTCCAAGGAATAAAGAAATATTTAGCTACCTTGCCAGCCATTCAACCGCCGGAACATGGAGAAGAATTAAGAGTCTACTTGGCGGCCACATCATCAGCGGTCAGTGCAGTCTTAGTGCGGACAAAAGGAGGCGAAACACCAATTTATTATATTAGTCGAACTCTGCAGCCCGCTGAGAAGAATTATACTAAGATAGAGCAGCTAATACTAGCTTTGGTTTTCGCCACTAGCAGACTTCGCCCATATTTTCATGCTCATCCTATAACAGTGCTCACCAAAACTCCTATTGAAGCCATTCTTCATAGTTCTCAAAGAGCAGGGCGCATCGCAAAATGGAATGCTCAGATAGATCAGTTTGGCGTCAAATATGAAATAAGAACAGCTCAAAGGTCACAAGTTATTGTTGATTTCCTAGCGGACTTTCCCATTGAAGAAGAAGAAGAGGAAACTGAAGATATTCCATTTATGGAGAAGGAAGATCCAGATGAAGGAGTCCCAGACTTGCTGAAAAGAGATCCAAACCAGTGGGAAGTATATGTTGACGGCTCAGCTAATAAAGAAGGCAAAGGAATTGGCATAGTTTTTATCTCTCCAAAAGGCTCAAGGATAGTCCACTCATTCAGATTAGAGTTCCCAGCTACAAACAATGAGGCAGAATATGAAGCGGTGATACACGCCATGAGACTCATAATCGAAATGGACATCAGCAACATTCGTTTGACTAGTGATTCTCAGCTTGTCATTCGACAGATCTTAGGCAGATATGAAGCACATGATAGCTCGCTGAAGCAATATTTACAGGTGGCAAGAGAATACGCTAACAAGATTACTGGCCTTGAGTTTAGACACATATGCAGAAATGACAACAGACATGCTGATGCACTAGCATTTATCTCTTCAATGATGGCGGATCCAGAGGTGCTGGCAATAGCTATTGAAAGGTTAAAGATGTCATCAATAGAAGGAAGAAGACAGCAGGAGGTCTTGGCGGTAGATATTGAAGAATCAGCGGAAACAGATTGGAGAGTTCCTATAAGATACTACTTGGAGCATCTCACCACTCCTGGAAACAAACTTCTAGCGCACAAGGTTATCAGCAGGTCAAGAAATTATGAGCTAAGAGACGGCGTCCTATACAGAAGATCATTTGCTGGGCCACTATTACGATGCGTATCAAGAGAGGAAGGAAAGAAGCTGTTAAAGGAAATTCACGAAGGAGATTGTGGAAATCACAGCGGACAAAGAGCGCTGGCTCTAAAAGTAAAGATGCAAGGGTATTACTGGCCTTGGATGAATGGTGATTCTGCTGAATATGCTAAGCGGTGTAGGAATTGCCAGCTATATGCAAACAAAATAAAAGCGCCGGCAGTCTCGTTAAATTCAGTTTTAAGCCCTTGGCCCTTTGCCAAGTGGGGGATTGACATCATCGGACCGCTAACACCAGGGTCGGGACAGCGCAAATATATTATTGTGGCAACAGATTATTTTACAAAATGGTGTGAAGCTAAGGCAATCAGACAAAGAACAGGAAAAGAAGTATTCACATTCATATGGGAAAACATATTCTGTCGTTTTGGTGTCCCAGCGGAAATTTGCACTGACAATGGGAAAGAACTGGTTGGCGAAAACATTGAAAACTTATTGGCAACATATGGCGTCAAACTAGGAAAGTCCACTCCTATCTATCCTCAAAGCAATGGGCAGGCGGAAGCCACCAACAAAACAATAGGAATGGGGTTAAAAAGGCGAGTTGAAGGGCACAAGAAGGCATGGTGTGAGCATCTCCACAACGTCTTATGGTCTTACAGAACTACAATCAGAGAAGCTACTGGGGCATCTCCTTTCTTACTCACATTTGGGGCTGAGGCAGTACTCCCATCAGAAGTCATGTTGCCAACGGCAAAACACGAAGCCTGGGAGAAGAACCTCAACACAGATTTAATCTTGGCAAAATTAGATGACTTGGAAGAACAGCGGCTTATTGCTTTGACTCATATGGAGAATTACCACCGCCGTCTAGCCAGAGAATACAACAAGCGTGTAGTAAAGAGAGATTACCAGCCTGGCGACCTTGTGTTAAGAGAGATACCGCCGTATCAGAAGAAGAAAGGATGTAAGAAGCTGGAACCTAATTGGGAAGGCCCTTACGTCGTCAAGCGTGTAGCGGGTAGTGGAGCTTATGTGTTAGTTGATGAGCATGGAAAAGAACTTGAGCATCCATGGAATGCCAAGTTTATCAAAAGATTCTATCCATAAGGATACATGTAAAAATCCGAAGTCTTGGGCGGGCATAATACCCAAGAGGTCTTATTAGCTTTTGTAATCTGCAGTGAATAAGATCCGGGGATGTAGGTTTGCTTTATGCGCTGAACCCCGTTAACAAATTATTGTGTCATTACTTTTTACATATGGCGACAAATACGCTGAGGCAAATTTGCCAAATTAAAAACTCTACAAGGCTTACATAGCCATACGCTGAGGCAAATTTGCCAAATTAAAAACTCTACAAGGCTTATATAGCCATACGCTGAGGCAAATCCGCCAAATAAAATCCTGCAAGGTTAAATAAATATCCGCTGAGGCAAAACTGTCACGAAAGTCTTAAGCCGGTGTATACGAAGAATTTTAGATGTCTGACTAAGAGTAGTTCTGGCTAACTGTGGCATTAAAATTCCTGACGCGTTACTTGTTGATCTGTAAGTGATGGCAGAAAAATATAAAACTCCATGAGAACTCCCAGAGGGACGGCTCATGGTTAACCAACCACTTATATTAGATCGCCGACGGGCACAAGTAACAATGTATAGCGAAAATGGGGGCGTGGTGGCCAGAATGAATGCTGTCAGTTCATCACTAAACAAAATGGATTCGATTACACCGGTGAAAACAAATACAAAGATCTATATATATATAACGGAATGCAAAGGTAGACAAATGTCTACTAGAATCCTTTAACAAAAAGTGAGAAATACATCCGTATCTCATGGTTGACAAAATAAACTAGCTATTCAAATTACATTTGATGGCTAAAAGATGAAAATATTAACCTAGATTTGCACTCTGGAAGATTTCAAGGGTTGTCAGCAACCATATTTGGATCCTTAGTAGAAGTGTCTCTGTTTTCTTCTTCAGCATCAGTGGAAGCTCCACCCTTTTCTTGGTTTGGATCATTAGCGTCTTGACGCTGACATTCAGGAGTATCTTGTGCATTGCCAACACTAGGATCTTTGCCGCCATCGTGATGAGATCCTTGGCCTATTGGCTGCAAATCTCTGTCACCATTGGCATTCTCTTCTTCACCAGCTTGTTCTTCTTCACCAATCCCTTCTTCTTCAACTTCCCTTTCATCATTTGAATCGCTGTGTATGCGAATGGCATTTTCAGCATCACCTTCATTCTCAGCGTCACCTTCATCATCAGCGACAGGCGGATCGCGACCAGGAGCATAATCCTCTGGAATATCCAAATCATTATCAGGACAGAACTTTGCCAAA